>JAWPHD010006260.1:0-147847 GCA_037043455.1 Cyrtodaria siliqua | reverse complement strand
CACTTATAGTTTTCAAGAAGAAGTCGCTACAAACTTGTATTTTAAAACTCTATTTTTAGCTTTGGCGGCCATCTTGGATTTCACATCAACATGAATTTTTGCTAGGATCAACTAGACTTTATGGGCAACATTTCTGTAAAGTTTCATGAATATCCATCCAGTAGTTTCAGCTGTGAAGTCGCTACAAATAAAAGTTTACGGACAGACGGACAGACGGACAGACGGACGGACGGACGACGGACGCCGCACCACGGCATAAGCTCCGCTGATCTCTGATCAGTTGAGCTAAAAATTAAAAAAAAATAAAATAAAAAAAATATATATTAATTTAAAAAATAATTAAAAAATAAAAGTTTGGTAACGATCGGATGAAAAATGAAGGCCCTCTCGTCTTAACGAGGCAAAATATAGCGTTTTGAACTAAATCAAGGGCCATAACTAAGCTGTTACTGGTCCGATATGTTTGGTTTTCGAACTTGTCCGAGCTTTCATTGATATTAACAATCTGATAAAGTTTGGTAAAGATCGGATGAACAATGAAGCCCCTATCGTCTTAATGAGGCAAACTATAGCATTTTTAACTAAATCAAGGGCCATAACTCCGCTGTTACTTGTCCGATATGGCTGGTTTACGAACTTGTCCGAGCTTTCATTGATATTAACAATCTGATAAAGTTTGGTAAAGATTGGATGAACAATGAAGCCCCTAGCGTCTTAACGAGGCAAAATATAGCATTTTTAACTAAATCAAGGGCCATAACTCCGCTGTTACTAGTCCGATATGGCTGGTTTTTCGAATTTGTCCGAGCTTTCATTGATATTAACACTGTCGTAAAGTTTGGTAAAGATATGTTGAACAAGAGCTGTCGGAGAACAGCGCAGCTCGACTATTCGATTTTTTGGAGTATAATAAATTTATAGTTAGTATATACCATATATACCATCAGAAAACAAGGCTACAACAGTGTGGGGTGGTGTTGGGAGCACAACATAACTATGTGTAAGAACTGACCAAAACTACACAGAAATGTGTAAAAAAAAAAAAAAAAAAAAAAAAATTGAGTGGTGTGCAGGGTGGGGGTGGGAGAGAGGCGGGGGTGGATGGTGGGGGAGTGGGGGTGGTGAGGGAAACATATATGTGTAAGAAGCTATGTAATAATTCACAAAAATATGAAGAAAAAAAATATTAAAAAATCGAGTTTGAGAGGGGATGGGGTAGAGGCGTGGGGTGGGGAGGGCAACATGTGTAAGAATTGACTAAAACAACAAAGAAATATGAAGAAGAAAAAAATCAAGTGGGGCTGGGTGAGAGGCGGGGATGGTGGGGGGTGCGGGGATGGGGCAACATATATGTGTAAGAATTGACAAAAGCAACACAGAAATATGTAAAAAAAAAAAAATATATTTTAAGTGGGGGTGGGGTGGGGGGGTGCAGGGGGGAGGCGGGAGTGAGCCTACCTAGATCTGCATTTATTGCACATTTTATGGGCCATCACAATTTGGGTTCCATGGGAGCCTAGAATTTGCAGAAGACAAAATTACTTATCCAACCCTTTACAACATACTATAAGGAAACCAATTCCAAAATTTAGTTCAGCTAGGACAAAAAATGTAAGAGATATAGACCTGTAAACACAGCTTACACGCAAAATTTGATGTGAAACAGACATATTTTAAGGGCTATCAGCATTTGGGTTCCATGGGAGCCCAGGGGTTACAGGAACCAAAATTACTTAAGCAGCCCTTACGATAATGCTATAAGGAAGCTAATGGCCAAATTTATTTGTGCTAGGGTAAGAATTGTAAGAGATATAGATAGGATGAAAAACGAAGGCCCTATCATCTTAACGAGGCAAAATATAGCATTTTATTTAAATCAAGGACCATAACTCCAGTGATACTTGTCCGATCTGGCTGGTTTTCGAACTCGTCCAAGCTTTCATTAATATTAACAATGTAGTAAAATTTGGTAAAGATAGGTTGAAAAATGAAGGCCCTATCGTCTTAACAACGGCAAAATATAGCAATATAGCATTTTTAACTAAATCAAGGGCCACAACTCCGCTGTTACTTGGCCGATCTAGATGGTTTTCAAACTCATCCGAGCTTTTATTGATATTAACAACCTGTTAAAGTTTGGTAAAGATTGGATGAAAAATGAAGGCCCTATCGTCTTAACGAGACAAAAGTTAACAACAGACGACGGACGACGGATAACTCGGCATCCCATAAGCTCTGCCGGACTTCGGCCAGTAGATGTAAAAATTAAATAATAAAAACAAGAGGCCCAAGAGGGCCTGTGGATGCTCTAAAGCTAATATGGCTCTTATAACATCAATGATGCGAGTGACTATCGTCTTAAAGAGACAAAATATAGCATTTTTAACTAAATCAAGAGCTGTAACTCTACCGTTTACAGGTCCGATCTGGCTGGTTTCCGAACTTGGGCAGTAGTGATAATAACAAGAGGTCAATGACCTTGAAGCTCTACTGATAGGTTTTCGATAGCTATATCAGCATTCATGTGAAGTTTCATGAAAATCCATCAAGTAGTTTCAGAGGAGTAGTCGCTACAAGTTTTCATTATATAACTCTATGTTAACAAAGATGGCTACTGGCGGCCATATTTAACGTAAAATCAAAATAATTTTTGACAAGGATCAACATCATGTCATACTGACCATTTTAGAAAAAGTCCCATATCAATATCACTTATATTTTTCAAGATGTAGTCGCTACAAAAATCTATTTCTAGCCATGGCAGCCATCTTGAATTTCCGGCCGATCTGAAATTTTGCTAGGATCAATTAGACATCAAGAGCAACATTCCTGTGAATGTTCATGAAAATCTGTCAAGTAGTTTCAGAGGAGTAGTCGCTACAAGTTTTCATTATATAACTCTATGTAAACAAAGATGGCCACTGGCAGCCATGTTTAACGTCCAATCAAACAAATCTTCGACTCGGGTAACCATCATGCCATTCTGATCATTTTAGAAAAAGTCCCATATCAATATCTCTTATAGTTTTCAAGAAGTAGTCGCTACAAACTAATTTTTTAAAATCTATTTTTAGCCGTGGCGGCCATCTTGATTTTCCGGCCGACCTGAAATTTTGCTAGGATCAATAGGACATCAAGAGCAACATTCCTGTGAAGTTTCATGAAAATCCGTAAAGTAGTTTCAGAGAAGTAGTCGCTACAAGTTTTCATAGTATAACTCTATGTAAACAAAGATGGCCACTGGCAGCCATGTTTAACGTCGAATCTAAACGATTTTCGACAAGGACCAACATCATGTCATGCTGATAATTTTAGAAAAAGTCCAATATCAATATCTGTTATAGTTTTCAAGAAGTAGTCGCTACAAACTTATTTTTTAAAAATCTATTTTTAGCCGTGGCGGCCATCTTGAATTTCCGGCCGACCTGAAATTTTGCTAGGATCAATTAGACATCAAGAGCAACATTCCTGTGAAGTTTCATGAAAATCCGTCAAGTAGTTTCAGAGGAGTAGTCGCTACAAGTTTTCATTATATAACTCTACAGTACAGCTCACGCGAAACCCACACTTTACTCCTTCACGCCGAGTGAGGAATTCAGAAATCGCGTAATTTCGCGGAGTTTGGACGATAAAACTACGCCGAGTAGAAATCAGCTACGTGACGAACGACTAGCGTAACTTCGCCGAGATACTCCGCGTAGACAAACTCGGCATTCGCCGAGTCGCCAATTATACAGGTAAATGACCTTTTTAGCGGCCTTGAACAAACGACTAGCGTAACTTCGCGGCGATACTCCGCGTAGACGAACTCGGCATTCGCCGAGTCGTCAATTATTCAGGTAAATGACCTTTTTAACGGACTTGAATGTTTATGTCTAAAACAATGATGAACGGCATTCGTACAGGTAATGTACATCTGCATAGATCTACGTGTTTTATTTTTATGTTTGTTTTAAATGTACACTGTGCGTGAAAGTAATAAAGTTACCTTATAGTTGACGTTTGTGCTGCTGTACTCTCAAATGCAATTAAACACAACTGTCATGAGGACGAAATAAATATTTAGTTTTAATCTGTAACGGCAACCAATGCTAGCTTCCAAACACAAAACTTAAATACACACTCTATTTCTTAGCACACGTTGTCTTACACGTTGTCAAGCGCGTTGCCATGGTCAGGACTCTGAATCAGGCGTTTTCATGTGTATTGAGCAGAGTTACGATATTGTAAACATGTACATGTCGCAGTAACCAGGTTAGATCACGCTGCCATTACACTAGTATAGATAATTAGGGACGTATCGTGGTATCGTGGTATTGTCTTGGATAAATAAAATATGTTATATAATATGTATACTGAGTAAAGTACAGTATATACATGTATGTAAATACATATTTCGTTTGCGTGCGCGATTGCCTTAGATGTTTTGTGGTATGAACCTACGTAAGTGGATTTTAAGACCAACTTTATAAAAATATTTGCTGATTTTGTCAAATACGAGGTTTGATCAACAAAAAAAGTTGATACTGGCCTTATAATTCCTTAATTACAAGTTATTTGGAAAAAAAACATATTATGAATTTAGTCCGTGCATTGACAATTTCCTTGACATATGAAAATGTTCAAAAGTATGTTGTTGTTTTTTTTATGAACTGCACCTGCCGCAATCCGTCGCACCAATAATAATACATAATGAAATATTTAACACTGGCACTGCAGTAGGCTATCTATTTATAAAAATGATGTAAAATTATCCTTTGACCTAGTAACCAGGGCATCCATTATTGTTAACAGAGGTTTGGTCGAAGAAACACTTAAAAAAAGTATAAAAGTCGAACAGGAAAAGCAGCTTCCCCAGAATACAGTTAACTCTAAAACACGCAAAACGACAAACATGAATGGAAATGTTAATATGGAATATGACGTCAAAAACACACAAAAAAGGTTGACAATAGGGCTGTCGTCTTCAAACGGTCAGTGGCAAAAAAGACTGGGGTTCAAACCAGGTTCTAGGGTGCACCAAACCTCACAAACCCTACTGTCATCCCAAACTCGAAGCTAGTTTTGAGAGCATAACTCATTCCTTCTGATTCATATGGTGTAGTCTAGTCGATATATCGCAACATCTACATCATTCTTGGTTTGTGATCACTCAGTTACATATTAACATCTGCTAACAAACACTAAACTATTGTGAATTAATAAGAAAAACACTAAACTATTGTGAATTAATAAGTAACAAAAAACATGTTTTAATATACAAGCATGTTTTATTTGTGATATTGTGAATACTGTTACTAGTAACAATGACATTTAGAGCTACTAAACAAGGAAGATATTTGCTTCCTGGTTCAGTACGACGTCCACAAGAAGCACCAAATCCGCACGAGCGGCTTTTTTTAGAACGTCGGAAAAGGTAAGACATTTTGTACACATTTGTATGATTACACAAAAGTAATTAAATTGGTCTAAAGTCATCGCCCTGGCGATTTCCTCTATTCACGAATTAAATCGTAGTTGTAGTGGGAGGGTAATTAGTTTTTTTACAATTGTGTCTACCTGCATCTATTGTTGTTTTTTCTTATCGATGTTTAATAATGATCTTACACGAGTGCCTGATTAATATTGATTTATCAAACGAGTTGGATACTGCGTCCATTAAGTTATACCAAGCAGCATTTTACGCGATTTACATATTCCAAAAGTAATTAAAATTAAATCGTAGTTTAGTCGGAGGGGGACTTTTTTTTAATAGTGTCTACCTGCATCTATTGGATGTTGTCGATGTTTAATAATGATCTTACACGAGTGCCTGATTAATATTGAATTTATCAAACGAGTTGGATACAATTATATGATGTGAGGCTATGCGAGAATTTTATCCAAATTGTTCAATAAATTCAATATATAGTGAAAGGGATCTCGTTGCATGATTTCCGTAATCCATGATGTTTTTTTACAATTGTGACTACCTGCATCTATTGTTTTGTTTCCTTTCCTTATCAATGTGTAATATTTAATGATCTTACACGAGTGCCTGATTAATATTGAATTTATCAAACGAGTTGGATACTGCGTCCATTAAGTTATACCAAGCAACATCTTACGCGATTTACATATTCCAAAAGTAATTGAATAGGTCTAAAGACATCGCCCTGGCGAATTCCCTTATTCACAAATTTAACAAAAGTAAAACTGAAATAAGCCTGAATATTTTTACATGTAACTTGCAGTTGAATATGTCTATACACTTTTATCTAGACTGTGCTATACTTGAATATTAAATATAAAACGTGTGTATTGATCTATGCCATACTCATAGCGGGCACGCGGGTATACAATAGGAAATGAAATTAATCTGATTGCACTTGCTTTTCGTCATCTCCGGTACTATTCTGCACATAATCAACAGATACATGTACATGACATGATGTACGAACTTGTGCACCGATATAAATCTATTTGCTGATCAAACTTTTACCTGAAAAGAAAGTTGTAATATGTTTAGAGAGCAATATATTGCACTGAATTGCCAATTCCGATTGGTAGACCTCTACTTGTTTTTATCAATATAATCTTGCTTCATAATTTGATTAATACTCCTCGTCACAATCAAGCATTTGTTGTGTGCGCGTGCCTATATTTATTACATTACATGCATGTACTTGGTGGCCCGTGATTGGAAATATTCTATTCGATTCTAAAAAAAAATGGCCGACGCCGAAGGAAAATTACAGTTAATTAAATTTTACGCCGAGATACGCCGCATCCTTCACGCCGAGTTACGCGGAGTTCACAGGTGTGCACTTTTGCTTAATTGGATTCTACGCGGAGTAACTCGGAGTGGCTTTCACTCGGCAATAGCGTACTTTCACCGCGTGAATTCGCCGAGTACAAACACTGACTCCGCGTAGATACGCGCGAAACTCGATACGACCAAACTCGGCGAATCGAGTGAAGTGTGTGTTTCGCGTGAGCTGTACTGTATGTAAACAAAGATGGCCGCTGACAGCCATGTTTAACATTGAATCAAAATAATGTTCGACTAGGATAACCATCATGTCATGCTGATCATTTTAGAAAAAGTCCCATATCAATATCTCTTATAGTTTTCAAGAAGTAGTCGCTACAAACTTATTTGTTAAAAATCTATTTATAGCCATGGCGGCCATCTTGAATTTCCGGCCGACCTAAAATTTTGCTAGGATCAATAAGACATCAAGAGCAACATTCGTGTGAAGTTTCATGAAAATCTGTCAAGTAGTTTCAGAGAAGTAGTCGCTACAAGTTTTCATTATACAAGAGGTCAATGACCTTGAAGCTCTACTGATTGATTTTGATTTCAGGAAGTAGTCGCTACAAACTGGTTTTTTGAAAATCTATTTTTAGCTGTGGTGGCCATCTTGAATTTCCGGCCGACCTGAAATTTTGCCAGGATCAATAAGACATCAAGAGCAACATTCCTGTGAAGTTTCATGAAAATCCGTCAAGTAGTTTCAGAGGAGTAGTCGCTACAAGTTTTCATTATATAACTTTATGTAAAAAAAGATGGCCACTGACAGCCATGTTTAACATTGAATCAAAATAATGTTCGACTCGGATAATCATCATGTCATGCTGATCATTTTAGAAAAAGTCCCATATCAATATCTCTTATAGTTTTCAAGAAGTAGTCGCTACAAACTTATTTTTTAAAAATCTATTTTTAGCCATGGTGGCCATCTTGAATATCCGGCCGACCTGAAATTTTGCTAAGATCAATTAGACATCAAGAGCAACATTCGTGTGAAGTTTCATGAAAATCCGTCAAGTAGTTTCAAAGAGTAGTCGCTACAAGTTATCATTATATAACTCTATGTAAACAAACATGGCCACTGGCAGCCATGTTTAACGTCGAATCAAAATAATGTTCGACTTGAATAACCATCATGTCATGCTGATCATTTTAGAAAAAGTCCCATATCAATATCACTTATAGTTTTCAAGAAGTAGTCGCTACAAACTTGTCTTTTGAAAATCTATTTTTAGCCATGGTGGCCATCTTGAATTTCCGGCCGACCTGAAATTTTGCAAGGATCAATTAGACATCAAGAGCAACATTCGTGTGAAGTTTCATATAAATCCGTCAAGTATTTTCAGAGGAGTAGTCGCTACAAGTTTTCATTATATAACTCTATGTAAACAAAGATGGCCACTGGCAGCCATGTTTAACGTCGAATAAAAATAATGTTCGACTCGGATAACCATCATGTCATGCTGATAAATTTAGAAAAAGTCCCATATCAATATCTCTTATAGTTTTCAAGAAGTAGTCGCTACAAACTTATTTTTTAAAAATCTATTTTTAGCCGTGGCGGCCATCTTGAATTTCCGGCCGACCTGAAATTTTGCTAGGAGCAATAAGACATCAAGAGCAACATTCCTGTGAAGTTTCATGAAAATCCGTCAAGTAGTTTCAGAGGAGTTGTCGCTACAAGTTTTCATTATATAACTCTATGTAAACAAAGATGGCCGCTGGCAGCCATGTTTAATGTCGAATCAAAACGATTTTCGACAAGGACCAACATCATGTCATGCTGATCATTTTAGAAAAAGTCCCATATCAATATCTCTTATAGTTTTCAAGAAGTAGTCGCTACAAACTTATTTTTTAAAAATCTATTTTTAGCCGTGGCGGCCATCTTGAATTTCCGGCCGACCTGAAATTTTGCTAGGATCATTTAGACATCAAGAGCAACATTCCTGTGAAGTTTCATGAAAATCCGTCAAGTAGTTTCAGAGGAGTAGTCGCTACAAGTTTTCATTATATAACTCTATGTAAACAAAGATGGCCGCTGGCAGCCATGTTTAACGTCGAATCAAAACGATTTTCGACAAGGACCAACATCATGTCATGCTGATCATTTTAGAAAAAGTCACATATCAATATCACTTAGAGTTTTCAAGAAGTAGTCGCTACAATCTTGTTTTTTAAAAAACTATTTTTAGATTTGGCGGCCATCGTGGCTTTCAGATCAACATGAATTTTTGCTAGGATCAACTAGACTTCATGGGCAACATTTCTGTAAAGTTTCATGAAAATCCATTTAGTAGTTTCAGAGGAGTAGTTGCTACAAAAAAAAGTTTACGGACAGACAGACGGACGGACGGACGGACGGACAGACGGACGGACGGACGCCGCACCACGGCATAAGCTCTGCTGATCTCTGATCAGTCGAGCAAAAATCTATTTTTAGCTTTGGCGGCCATCTTGGATTTCACATCAACATGAATTATTGCTAGGATCACCTAGACTTCATGGGCAACATTTCTGTAAAGTTTCATGAATATCCATCTAGTAGTTTCAGAGGAGTAGTCGCTACAAATAAAAGTTTACGGACGGACAGACGGACGGACAGACGGGTGACTGACACCGCACCACGGCATAGAGCTAAAAAGAAAGTCAACAAATCTGGTAATGTTTGGTAAAGATCAGATGAAAAATGAAGGCACTATTGTCTTAACGAATGAAATCAAGGCCATAACTCCGCTGTTACTGGTCCGATCTGGCTGGTTTTCGAACTTGACCGAGCTTTCATTAATATTAACAATCTGGTAAAGTTTAGTAAAGATTAGATGAAACATGAAGGCCCTAGCATCTTAACGAGGCAAAATATAGAATTTTTAACTAAATCAAGGGCCATAACTCCGCTGTTAGTGGTCAGATATGGCTGGTTTTCGAACTTGTCCGAGCTTTCATTTATGTTAACAATCTGGTAAAGTTGGTAAAGTTCAGATGAAAACGAAGGCCCTATCGTCTTAACGAGATAAAAGTTAACGACGGACAACGGACGGACAATGGATGACCTGACGACAGACGGACAACGGACAACTTGCCATCCCATAAGCTCTGCTGGCCCTTGGCCAGTAGAGCTAAAAATCACTCAACCAGAACACGGCAATGACATGCACAACTAGCCCTGGTACTGATCATCCCTGCAAAGTTTCACTGTAACCCGGCCAGGGGTTCAGGAGGACTAGTCCGGACAAAATTTGTGTATTAAAACCTTTAAAGGGCCATAACTCGACCAAAAATCTTTCAACCGAAATACGGTGGTGACATGCATACCTAGGCTTTGTACTGATCATCCCTGCAAATTTCATTAAAATTCAGCCAAGGGTTCAAGAGAAATAGTCCAGATAAAGTTTGTGTAGTAAAACCTTTAAAGGGCCACAACTCAGCCAAAAATCATTAAAGCAGAACATAGTGATGAAATTTTCTACTAGGCCTGGTACTGATCATCCCTGCAAAGTTTAGCTGAAATTCGGCCAGGGTTTCAGAAAACAAGAGGGCCAAAATGGCCCTAAATAGATCACCTGTGGACCTTTGCAATGATGAAAAAATTGTCCTCTCACAAATGCTGATTGAAGATGTTTTTAAGTCTTTCCTTATGTAAGTCTATGTAAAAACATGCAAAATCTCTACATACAAACTTTGACCCAGGGGTTTCAGACATCTTTGACCCCAGGGACTTCAAATGAGCAAACTTGATAAGACCAGGGGTTAGCGGTCATTAATAATAATAAAGAACAAGAGAACAAGAGGGTCTGCTAAAACGGCTCTTATATCAAGGGGTTTCATCATTAAATTCCTTTCAATACCTTTTTACAAGTGCAAAACACAATAACACCCTCAACCAAAATTTAAACCCACAACTCCATGCTTAACAATTTAAAAGAAGTTTTTTTAAGTTTTCCTATATAAGTCTATGTAAAACATGCAAAATCTTTATATACAAACGTAGAAAACTTAACAAAAGAAAAAAACAAGAGGTCAATGACCTTGAAGCTCTACTGATTGATTTTGATTTCAGGAAGTAGTCGCTACAGACTTGTTTTTTGAAAAAATATTTTTAGCCGTGGCGGCCATCTTGAATTTCCGGCCGACCTGAAATTTTGCTAGGATCAATTAGACATCAAGAGCAACATTCCTGTGAAGTTTCATGAAAATCCTTTAAGTAGTTTCACAGGAATAGTCGCTACAAGTTTTCATTATATAACTCTATGTAAACAAAGATGGCCGCTGACAGCCATGTTTAACGTCGAATCAAAATAATGTTTGACTCTGATAACCATCATGTCATGCTGATCATTTTACAAAAAGTCCCATATCAATATCACTTATAGTTTTCAAGACGTAGTCGCTACAAACTTCTTTTTTAAAAAATCTAATTTTAGCTGTAGCGGCCATCTTAAATTTCTGGCCGATCTGAAATTTTGCTAGGATCAATTAAACATTAAGAGCAACATTCCTGTAAAGTTTCATGAAAATCTGCCAAGTAGTTTCAAAGGATTAGTCGCTACAAGTTTTTACTATATAACTCTATGTAAACAAAGTTGGCTGCTGGCAGCCATGTTAAACATTGAATCAAAACAATTTTTGACATGGACCAACATCATGTCATGCTGATCATTTTACAAAAAGTCCAATATCAATATCACTTACAGTTTTCAAGTAGTAGTCGCTACAAACTTGTATTTTGAAAATCTATTTTTAGCCATGGCAGCCATCTTGAATTTCCGGGCGACCTGAAATTTTGCTAGGATCAATTAGACATCAAGAGCAACATTCCTGTGAAGTTTCATGAAAATCCGTCAAGTAGTTTCAGAGAAGTAGTCGCTACAAGTTTTCATCATATAACTCTATGTAAACAAAGATGGCCACTGGCAGCCATGTTTAACGTCGAATCAAAATAATGTTTGACTCTTATAACCATCATGTCATGCTGATCATTTTTCAAAAAGTCCCATATCAATATCACTTATAGTTTTCAAGACGTAGTCGCTACAAACTTCTTTTTTAAAAATCTATTTTTAGCTGTGGCGGCCATCTTGAATTTCTGGCCGATCTGAAATTTTGCTAGTATCAATTAGACATTAAGAGCAATATTCCTGTAAAGTTTCATGAAAATCTGTCAAGTAGTTTCAAAGGAGTAGTCGCTACAAGTATTTACTATATAACTGTATGTAAACAAAGATGGCCTCTGGCAGCCATGTTTAATGTTGAATCAAAACGATTTTTGACAAGGACCAACATCATGTCATGCTGATCATTTTAGAAAAAGTCCCATATCAATATCACTTATAGTTTTCAAGAAGTAGTCGCTACAAACTTGTATTTTGAAAAATTATTTTTAGCCGTGGCGGCCATCTCGAATTTCCGGCCGACCTGAAATTTTGCTAGGATCAATTAGACATCAAGAGCAACATTCCTTAAAGTTTCATGAAAATCCGTCAAGTAGTTTCAGAGGAGTAGTTGCTACAAGTTTTCATTATATAACTCTATGTAAACAAAGATGGCCGCTGGAAGCCATGTTTAACTTCGAATCAAAACGATTTTCGACAAGGACCAACATCATGTCATGCTGATCATTTTAGAAAAAGTCCCATATCAATATCACTTATAGTTTTCATGTAGAAGTCGCTACAAACTTGTTTTTTAAAAACCTATTTTTAGATCTGGCGGCCATCTTGGATTTCACATCAACATGAATTTTTGCTAGGATCAACTAAACTTCATGGGCAACATTTCTGTACAGTTTCATGAAAATCCATTTAGAAGTTTCAGAGGAGAAGTCGCTACAAAAAAAAGTTTACAGACAGACGGACAGACAGACGGACAGAAGGACAGACGGACGACGGACGCCGCACCACGGCATAAGCTCTGCTGATCTCTGATCAGTAGAGCTAAAAACAGTGGGATTTGAACCCACAGCCCTAGCTTCCCAATGTACAAGAAGTAATTCAAAGATTTTTCTATGGTGGCCATCTTGGATGTCACATTTAACTTATTTTAGCAAAATTGAAAAACATTCATCTAAGGATCATACATGTGAAGTTTGGTCAAAATTGGCAAAGTTGTTTCTGAGAAGACGATTTTTTAAAAAATGTCCCTATGTAAATCTTTGTAAAACATGTGACCTCTAGGGCGGGGCCAAATGTGACCCAAGGACCACCATTTGAACAAGCATGGTAGACGACCATAAATTTATAGTAAATGCAAAATATTAAACCTCTGGCTCTTGTAGTTTTGGAGAAGCAGATTTTTTAAGTTTTTCCCTATACAAGTCTATGTAAAACATGTGACCCCTGGGGCGGGGCCAAATGTGACCCCAGGGTCACCAATTGAACGAACTTGGTGAAAGACCATATAAGCTGATAGTAAATGCAAAATATTAAACCTCTGGCTCTTGTAGGTTCAGAGAAGATGATTTTTTTGATTTTTTTCCCTATACAAGTCTATGTAAAACATGTGACCCCTGGGGCGGGCTAAATGTTACCCCAGGGTCACATCTGAACAAACTTGGTGAAGGACCATAAGCTGATAGTAAATGCAAAATATTAAACCTCTGGCTCTTGTAGATTCAGAGAAGAAGATTTAAGTTTTTCCCTATACAAGTCTATGTAAAACATGTGACCCTGCGGCGGGACCAAATGTGACCCCAGGGTCACCATTTGAACAAATTTGGTGAAGGACCATAAGCTGATAGTAAATGCAAAATATTAAACCTCTGGCTCCTGTAGTTTCAGAGAAGATGATTTTTTAAGTTTTTCCCTATACAAGTCTATGTAAAACATGTGACCCCTGGGGCGGAGCCAAATGCGACCCCAGGGTCACCATTTGAACAAACTTGGTGAAGGACCATAAGCTGATAGTAAATGCAAAATATTAAACCTCTGGCTCCTGTAGTTTCAGAGAAGATGATTTTTTAAGTTTTTCCCTAAACAAGTCTATGTAAAACATGTGACCCCTGGGGGCGGAGCCAAATGCGACCCCAGGGTCACCATTTGAACAAACTTGGTGAAGGACCATAAGCTGATAGTAAATGCAAAATATTAAACCTCTGGCTCCTGTAGTTTCAGAGAAGAAGATTTTTTTGATTTTTTTCCTATATAAGTCTATTTATAATTGTGACCCCCGGGGCGGGGCCAAATTTGACCCCAAGGTCACCATTTGAACAAACTTGGTAGAGGACCATAAGCTGATGCTCCGAAATACAGCAAAAAATCGTTTGAGAATTTAGTTACGGGTGATGAAACGTGGGTCCATTATTATGAGCCAAAAAGAAAAGTAACCGAATCTGGGCCACGAAAAATATGAAACGACCAATTATTGCCAAACGAACGCGAACTGTTAAGAATGTTCTGTATGCAATTTTTTTCACTACCAACTGTCCCGCCATACAGACGATGGTGCCAAAAGGCAGAACTGAGGACAGTTTTATAAAAACGTTGTATTGAAACAATTGAAGAAGTACTACAAACAGCGTCGCCCTATAACAGGTCTGAAGTATGTTCGTCTTCTGCATGACAACGCGCCCACCCACAAAGCCCGTATTATAACGGACTTTTTGGAGTCAGAGAAGATCACCGTACTCCCGCATCCCCCAACACTCGCCAGACCTGGCCCTCTGCGACTATTTTCTCTTCCCAAGACTAAAAAATCACTTATCTGGGAAGAGATATAACTCGAGGAATGCCCTGGGATCTGCTGTTTACCAGTGTCTTAAGGGTGTACCTGTTCATGAATACGAAAAATGTTTTCAAAAGTGGATTGCGCGGCTCAAAATGTGTGTTTCGCCTAAGGGGGAGTACTTTAAAGGAAATCACAACAAGAGGTCAATGACCTTGAAGCTCTACTGATTGATTTTGATTTCAGGAAGTAGTCACTACAAACTGGTTTTTTGAAAATCTATTTTTAGCCGTGGTGGCCATCTTGAATTTCCGGCCGACCTGAAATTTTGCTAGGATCAATAAGACATCAAGAGCAACATTCCTGTGAAGTTTTATGAAAATCCGTAAAGTAGTTTCAGAGGAGTAGTCGCTACAAGTTTTCATTATATAACTCTATGTAAACAAAGATGGCCACTGGCAGCCATGTTTAAGGTCGAATCAAAACGATTTTCGACAAGGACCAACATCATGTCATGCTGATCATTTTAGAAAAAGTCCCATATCAATATCTCTTATAGTTTTCAAGAAGTAGTCGCTACAAACTTATTTTTTAAAAATCTATTTTTAGCCGTGGCGGCCATCTTGAATTTCCGGCCGACCTGAAATTTTGCTAGGATCAATAAGACATCAAGAGCAACATTCGTGTGAAGTTTCATGAAAATCCGTCAAGTAGTTTCAGAGGAGTAGTCGCTACAAGTTTTCATTATATAACTCTATGTAAACAAAGATGGCCGCTGGCAGCCATGTTTAACGTCGAATCAAAACGATTTTCGACAAGGACCAACATCATGTCTTTAGAAAAAGTCCCATATCAATATCACTTATAGTTTTCAAGAAGTAGTCGCTACAAACTTGTATTTTGAAAATCTATTTTTAGCCATGGCGGCCATCTTGAATATCCGGCCGACCTGAAATTTTGCTAGGATCAATTAGACATCAAGAGCAACATTTCTGTGAAGTTTCATGAAAATCCGTCATGTAGTTTCAGAGGAGTAGTCGCTACAAGTTTTCATTATATAACTCTATGTAAACAAAGATGGCCACTGGCAGCCATGTTTAATGTCGAATCAAAATAATGTTCGACTCGGATAACCATCATGTCATGCTGATCATTTTAGAAAAAGTCCCATATCAATATCACTTATAGTTTTCAAGAAGTAGTCGCTACAAACTTATTTTTTAAAAATCTATTTTTAACTGTGGCAGCCATCTTGAATTTCTGGCCGAACTGAAATTTTGCTAGGATGAATAAGACATTAAGAGCAACATTCCTGTAAAGTTTCATGAAAATCCGCCAAGTAGTTTCAGAGGAGTAGTCGCTACAAGTTTTTACTATATAACTCTATGTAAACAAAGATGGCCGCTGGCAGCCACGTTTAACGTCGAATCAAAACGATTTTTGATAAGGACCAACATCATGTCATGCTGATCATTTTAGAAAAAGTCCCATATCAATATCACTTATAGTTTTCAAGAAGTAGTCGCTACAAACTTGTATTTTGAAAATTTATTTTTAGCCGTGGCGGCCATCTTGAATTTCTTGCCGACCTGAAATTTTGCTAGGATCATTAAGACATCAAGAGCAACATTCCTGTGAAGTTTCATGAAAATCCGCCAAGTAGTTTCAGAGGAGTAGTCGCTACAAGTTTTTACTATATAACTCTATGTAAACAAAGATGGCCGCTGGCAGCCACGTTTAACGTCGAATCAAAACGATTTTCGACAAGGACCAACATCATGTCATGCTGATCATTTTAGAAAAAGTCCCATATCAATATCACTTATAGTTTTCAAGGAGTAGTCGCTACAAACTTGAATTTAAAAAATCTATTTTTAGCTTTGGCGGCCATCTTGGATTTCACATCTACATGAATTTTTGCTAGGATCAACTAGACTTCATGGGCAATATTTCTGTAAAGTTTTATGAATATCCATCCAGTAGTTTTAGATGAGTAGTCGCTACAAATAAAAGTTAACGGACGGACAGACGGACGGACGGAAGACGGACGCCGCACCACGGCATAAGCTCTGCTGATCTCTGATCAGTAGAGCTAAAAATCACTTATCTGGGAAGAGATATAACTCGAGGAATGCCCTGGGATCTGCTGTTTACCAGTGTCTTAAGGGTGTACCTGTTCATGAATACAAAAAATGTTTTCAAAAGTGGATTGCGCGGCTCAAAATGTGTGTTTCGCCTAAGGGGGAGTACTTTAAAGGAAATCACAAAAACAGTTGATCAAAAATGATTATCAATCGATACCAATCGCAATATTTACGGAACACCCCTCGTATGTTATGTATATCAAAGTTTGTATACAAGGCTATTGTACATCATTATCAATTTACATAATTATTTAATACAAAAGTCTATAATTAACATTGTATTTAACCCTTATCTTGCTATGAATGCACAATGAACTGTCCTTCCTTTGAATTTGAACCATTCCATTTATGATACAAAGGGCTGTTTGGGGAAATGACTGATGAGCAGCCAGACAGTGTAAACCCTGGTCACTGCTGGCTGATCTGGGTTTACACTGGATGCAAAGGCTATTGTAGGACTCACACCACTATTATCTCCCTTGAATACTCCTGCCCTACAGATGAAGGAGGTAGATAAAAAAAACAAGTTCGCTTTTCTACATTTTACAGGATACATTGATTTATCTTTACCAGGTTCTAAATCTACAGCATTTTAGGAAGAGATCCCAGAAAAATGCATGTTGATATAAGATTTCTAGCTAATTCTGCCCCATTTTACACATCATGGGTCTAATCTCCACGGGGTTGTATTTTTGTCTAAATTTTGATAGGTGTCACGCAAACATGAAATTAAAAAAAGTTCAATCTGGTAAATATTCGTTAAAAGTTAATAGCATGCAGATATTGGATCAATGAAGAATTTAAGCATAAATACATTTTTATCTCTATGCCACGAACAAAAACATTACAATGGGACCCTATGGAAAATTAATTGTGGTGTGAGACGTGTAGACTGCTTAGCAGGATAGGGTTAAAGTTAAAACAGACATGTCAGTCTGATATACTAAAGCATGTTATTTGTTAACATGCCCTACAAGTGAGTATTAAAATAATAAAAATATAAAATAACAAGAGGTCAATGACCTTGAAATTCTACTGATTGATTTTGATTTCAGGAAGTAGTCACTACAAACTTGTTTTTTGAAAATCTAAATTTAGCGGTGGCGGCCATCTTGAATTTCCGGCCGACCTGAAATTTTGCTAGGATCAATTAGACATCAAGAGCAACATTCCTGTGAAGTTTCATGAAAATCCGTCAAGTTGTTTCAGAGGAGTAGTCGCTACAAGTTTTCATTATATAACTCTATCTAACAAAGATGGGTTTAACGTTGAATCAAAACGATTTTCGACAAGGACCAACATCATGTCATGCTGATCATTTTAGAAAAAGTCCCATATCAATATATCTTATAGTTTTCAAGAAGTAGGGGCTACAAACTTATATTTTAAAAATCTATTTTTAGCCGTGGCGGCCATCTTGAATTTCCGGCCGACCTGAAATTTTGCTAGGATCAATTAGACATCAAGAGCAACATTCCTGTGAAGTTTCATCAAAATCCGTCAGGTAGTTTCAGAGCAGTAGTCGCTACAAGTTTTCATTATATAACTCTATGTAAACAAAGATGGCCGCTGGCAGCCATGTTTAACGTCGAATCAAAACGATTTTCGACAAGGACCAACATCATGTCCTGCTGATCATTTTACAAAAAGTCCCATATCAATATCCCTTAGAGTTTTCAAGAAGTAGTCGCTACAAACTTGCTTTTTAAAAACCTATTTTTAGATTTGGCGGCCATCTTGGATTTCACATCAACATGAATTTTTGCTAGGATCAACTAGACGTCATGGGCAACATTTCTGTTAAGTTTCATGAATATCCATCCAGTTGTTTCAGAGGAGTAGTCGCTACAAATAAAAGTTTACGGACGGACAGACGGACAGACAGACAGACGGACGACGGACGCCGCACCACGGCATAAGCTCTGCTGATCTCTGATCAGTAGAGCTAATAATAGTATATTCAGTAATTATATGATTTTAAATTTGTTTAACAATAACTGTTGCTTGCATCAAAGTTCATTAGGCCAAATAAATTATAGGTGTGGTTACTGTTTTCCGACCAACCCTGTTTTTAGGGGCCGACCCTAAACATTTTGCATTTTATGTTTTCTTTTCTTTAGTTTTTTTTTTCTATCAGTTCTGTAATAGGAACCACACATATAATTTTAGTTGGCCTTATCTGACAGTCTGTTACAATGGTAATTATATGTGACAGTTTAACCATCATGTTAAATAGATAAACTTTTACTGGAGTATCAAATCACACGCCCTATAATTGCTGCAATTACCTCATGTCAACTTAGTTCACAAAATGACATTTTAATCTAGGGGTGTCAGAGAAATGTATGCAGTAGCATTTTTACATGAAATAAGACAATACATGCTACTTCAATTGAATTGAATTGAATTGGATTTTATAGTCGCACCAACAGCTAAGGTCATATGGCAACTTTCCAGCTTCCATTGGAAACCTTAACCAAAACCTTAACCAAAATCTTACCCAAAACCTTAACGCTAACATATTGCATTGCAACTTTCTTTTCCTTGGGAGCAGAATGTTCAAATTGTATATCTAACCTCCTGGTCTTTGTCTCTGCTAATGCCAATAAATTCAAGCCCTCCAACTGACCATGGGTCGGAGTCAAGGTCACTTAAATACATGTACCGTCAATATTTGCGTTAAAATTTAAGTGACCTTGACTCGAACCCAGGGTCAGTTGGAGGGCTGGAAGGTATTTGCATTAAGATGGACAATGGCCAGGATGTTATATATGAAATTTGAACATTCTACTCCCAAGGACAAAAAAGTTATAATACAATATGTTGACGCCGTCGAGCCCGCCAACATAAGCGGCGCCTATGTCTCGCATTTTTTCAAAAAGGCGAGACCAAAAACAAGGGCCACAACTCTTGTGTTACTTATCCGATCTGGCTGGTTTTCGAACTTGTCCGAGCTTTCATTGATATTAACCCATTTCATTCGGGATACCGATCCATCAGTACTTACCCTTTCTATTCGGGATACCGATTCATCAGTGTGTACACATGTGCTCCATAGAAACGTGTGAAAACGTCATTCGAATATGTGACCGGAAATAACAAATTTAATAATGCATGCGCACTGATTTCTGTTTACTTCCGCATTTTTCAAAGTAGAAAATTCTTTCAAAAAAGTGATTTTGAGCTTGTTTTTGTGATTTTTTCGGGGAATTTTTCAAAATGGCGGACATTGACGATGTATCGAGTGAAGGTAGTGACATTGATGTCTGAAATACTTCCGCATTTAGTTCTGAAGACTTCGAAAATGAAAGTTTTGACGACAAGAACGTACTGAATGTACGGGGGAAGACCTGCTGTTCTTCGGCGACCGGGAATCCGCGACATCAGGGTTTTTTCGCCTCGGATTCGAACTCGGACTCATATTTCGAAGGGTTTCATGCCGACTGAATTACGGACAACTTTACTCCAAGAAATCCTGACCCATTTACTGGAGTTGAGGGTGCTACAGTACAGCATCCACAGGAATACCAACTCCATATTTTTTTTGATTTTATTTGGGGTGATGAGCTGTGAAAACACATGGTTACAGAAACCAACCGGTATGCAGACCAGGAACGAACATGGACTCCGCTCCTCCCTTTGCCCCAATATAGTTGTAACTTTTGAACTACTCAACGGATTTTGATGATGTTTGGTGTGTGATGAAGTGCTTAAAATTCTATGCAATATATACCTGGATTATTAGAGAAAAAATGGATATTTACCACAGAAAACATACCTTGAAGTCCAGGTATGACTTTTTTATGTCCCGATTCGCACGCTTCCCCAAAGTTTATAATTAAAAAGAAAATTTTTTACACGATTTCTGCCTTTTTATTTATATCAATGTGTAGGTATTTCAAATATCTACAAAATGATATATAGTTTTGTTATGTTTATGTTAATACTTACTTGGTAAATTACTAAAATGTAACTATACCAATTTGAATTTGTTGCTGTAGCATACTTCTGAAAATGTTCAGATATTCAGGACTTATTATCTGATAGGGTTCCAGAATGAAATGGGTTAACAATCTGTGCAAGTTTGGTAAAGATCAAATAATAAATGAAGGTGCTAGAGTGTTCACAAGGCAGAAAATGGATTTTTTTCAGAAACAAGAGGTCAATGACCTTGAAGCTCTACTGATAGGTTTTTGATAACTAGATCAACATTCCAGTGAAGTTTTATGAAAATCCGTCAAGTAGTTTCAGATGAGTAGTCGCTACAAGTTTGCGTTATAACTCTATGTAAACAAAGATGGCCGCTGGCAGTTATGTTTAACGTCAAAATCATAATAATTTTTGACAAGGATCAACATCATGTCATACTGACCATTTTAGAAAAAGTCCCATATCAATATTTTGAAAATCTATTTTTAGCCATGGCGGCCATCTTGAATTTCCGGACGACCTGCAATTTTGCTAGGATCAATTAGACATCAAGAGCAACATTCTTGTGAAGTTTCATGAAAATCCGTCTAGTAGTTACAGAGGAGTAGTCGCTACAAGTTTTTACTAGATAACTCTATGTAAACAAAGATGGCCACTGACAGCCATGTTTAACATCGAATCAAAACGATTTTCGACAAGGACCAACATCATGTCATGTTGATCATTTTAGAAAAAGTCCCATATCAATATCACTTTTTTCAAGATGTAGTCGCTACAAACTTGTTTTTTGAAAATCTATTTTTAGCCGTGGTGGCCATCTTGAATTTCCGGCCGACCTGAGATTTTGCTAGGATCAATTAGACATCAAGAGCAACATTCCTGTGAAGTGTCATGAAAATCCGTCAAGTAGTTTCAGAGGAGTAGTCGCTACAAGTTTTCATAATATAACTCTATGTAAACAAAGATGGCCACTGGCGGCCATGTTTAATGTCGCATCAAAACAATTTTCGATAAGGATCAAAATCATTCCATACTGATCATTTTAGAAAAAGTCCCATTTCAAGAAGTAGTCGCTACAAACTTTTTTTTAACAAGAGGTCAATGACCTTGAAGCTCTACTGATTGATTTTGATTTCAGGAAGTAGTCGCTACAGACTTGTTTTTTGAAAAATTATTTTTAGCCGTGGCGGCCATCTTGAATTTCCGGCCGACCTGAAATTTTGCTAGGATCAATTAGACATCAAGAGCAACATTCCTGTGAAGTTTCACGAAAATCCGTCAAGTAGTTTCAGAGCAAAGATGGCCACTGGCAGCCATGTTTAACGTCGAATCAAAATAATGTTTGACTCTGATAACCATCATGTCATGCTGATCATTTTACAAAAAGTCCCATATCAATATCACTTATAGTTTTCAAGATGTAGTCGCTACAAACTTCTTTTTTAAAAATCTATTTTTAGCTGTGGCGGCCATCTTGAATTTCTGGCCGATCTGAAATTTTGCTAGGATCAATAAGACATTAAGAGTAATATTCCTGTAAAGTGTCATGAAAATCCGCCAAGTAAACAAAGATGGCCGCTGGCAGCCATGTTTAACGTTGAATCAAAACGATTTTTGACAAGGACCAACATCATGTCATGCTGATCATTTTAGAAAAAGTCCCATATCAATATCACTTATAGTTTTCAAGAAGTAGTCGCTACAAACTTGTTTTTTAAAAACCTATTTTTAGATTTGGTGGCCATCTTGGATTTCACATCAACATGAATTTTTGCTAGGATCAACTAGACTTTATGGCATTTTTAACAAAATCAAGGGCCATAACTCCGCTGTTACTGGTCCGATCTGGCTGGTTTTCGAACCTGTCCGAGCTTTTATTGACTTTAACAATCTGGTAAAATTTGGTAAAGATCGGATGAAAAATGAAGGCCCTATCGTCTTAACGTCTTAACGAGGCAAAAATATAGAATTTTTAATTAAATCATGGGCCTCAAACTTGTTCGAGCTTTCATTGACATTAACAAACTGATAAAGTTTGGTAAAGATCGGATGAAAAATGAAGGCCCTATCTTCTTAATGAGGCAAAATATAGCATTTTTAACTAAATCAAGGGCCATAACTGTTACTGGTCCGATATGGCTGGTTTTCGAACTTGTCCGAGCTTTCATTGACATTAACAATCTCATCAAGTTCGATAAAGTTTGGATGAACAATGAAGCCCCTATCGTCTTAACGAAACAAAATATAGCATTTTTAACAAAATCAAAGGCCATAACTCTGCTGTTACTGGTCCAATATGGCTGGTTTTCGAACTTGTTCAAGCTTTCATTGATATTAATAATCTGGTAAAGTTTGGTAAAGATAGGATGAAAAATAAAGGCCCTATTGTCTTAAGGAGGCAATATAGCATTTTTAACTAAATCAAGGGCCATAACTCCGCTGTTACTGGTCTGATCTGGCTGGTTTTCGAACTTGTCAGAGATTTCATTGATATTAACAACCTATTAAAGTTTGGTAAATATCGGATGAACAATGAAGGCCCTATCGTCTTAACGAGGTAAAAGTTTACGGACGGACAGACAGACGACGGACGACAGACGACGGACAACACACCATCCCATACAGTGCAGCAGCAGCTAAACCTTTTCACACGCACACACAGCATGACTCACTTTTGAATTTCAAGTGTTTTGACACGAAGTAATCCCAATTTGCACTCACGTGCAGTTACGCGGAAATTGCAGTTGTCTTTTAAACAAGAGGTCAATGACCCTGAAGCTCTACTGATAGGTTTTGATAGCTAGATCAGCATTCCTGTGAAGTTTATGTCAAGTAGTTTCAGAGGAATAGTCACTACAAGTTTTTACTATATAACTCTATGTAAACAAAGACAGCCGCTGGTGGCCATGTTTAATCAAAATAATTTTCAACAAGGAAACAACATGTCATGCAGATCATTTTAGAGAAAGTTCCATATCAATATTACAGTTTTCAAGAAGTAGTCGCTACAAAGATGTTTTTAAGAATCTATTTTTAGCTGTGGTGGCCATCTTGAATTTCCAGCCAACTTGAAATTTTTGCTAGGATCAATAAGACATCCTGTGAAGTTTCATGAAAATCCATCAAGTAGTTTTAGAAGAGTATTCGCTTCAAGTTTTTACTATATAATTCAAAGTAAAAAAAGATGTTTAACGTCGAATCAAAACGATTTTCGACAAGAACAAACATCATGTCATGCTGATCATTTTAGAATAAGTGAAGTCCCATATCAATATCACTTATAGTTTTCAGTTTTCAGGAAGTAGTCGAAACAAACTTGTTTTTTCAAAATCTATTTATAGCTTTGGTGGCCATCTAGGATTTCGTATCAAGGTGAATTTTTTCTAGAATCAACTAGACATCATGGGCAACATTCATGTAAAGTTTCATGAAAATCCATCCAGTAACTTCAGAGGAGTAGTCGCTACAATAAAGGTTTACGTACAGACAGACAGACGGATGACGGTCACCGCGACACGGCATAAAAAGGGGCCGACGTTTACAGGATTGCAAGTTCTGCAAATGATTTGCTACTACAGCGACAATGAAGCTGGCGATTATGAAACAGATTCTGACAAAGAAATGAGTGATGTTACAGCTTGTCACGTTCATCAACACTACCAAATATGGATGTCAGTTCGAATTATGGTAAGTACTAAGACATACAAGTTCAAACGTTACAGGAATGATGTTTGAAGGCTGTTTGGAGTAGTCGCTACAAACCTGTTTTTTAAAAATCTATTTTTAGCTTTGGTGGCCATCTTGGATTTTGTATCAAAGTGATTTTTTTCTAGGATCAACTAGACATCATGTGCAACATTCCTGTAAAGTTTCATGAAAATCCATCCAGTAGTTTTAGAGGAGTAGTCGCTACAAAAAAGGTTTACGTACAAACGGACGGACAGACAGACGGACACCGCACCACGGCATAAAAGGGGCCGATGTTTACAGGATCGCAAGTTCTGCAAATGATTTGCTACTACAGCGACAATGAAGCTGGCGATTATGAAACAGATTCTGATGAAGAAATGCTTGTCACGTTCTTCAACACTACCAAATATGGATGTCAGTTCGAATTCTGGTAAGTACTAAAATATGCAAGTTGAAACTTTACAGGAATGATGTTTGAAGGCTATTTGAATTAGTTTTGTGCACACATTGTAAATATTTATGCATACATGTTTTTATAATATTATAACAAGCAATCAAAAAAAGCTAACTACATCTATATACATGTACTAATGCATATACATGGCTGTCTATTGTGCTATGTGTGTGATCAATAGACTTGATCAAATGACTTCAACCTGCTTTCAAAAACTACTTTGTCATGCTTATATTTGATATGCAGTAAGGGTGCCGCTGAATCATTTCACGTGCCTGGACCGCATAACTCAAACATAAAGAATTGGTGTTGGAGGCAACGTAGTCCCCATTTTGCAAGCACGTGCAGATGCGCGGATTTTATAGTACTCTTTTAAACAAGAGGTCAATGACCTTGAAGCTCTACTGATAGATTTTGATAGCTAGATCAGCATTCCTGTGAAGTTTCATAAAAATCTGTCAAGTAGTTTCAGAGGAGTAGTTGCTACAAGTTGAAGTTTTTACTATATAACTCTAGGTAAACAAATATGGCCACTGGCAGCCATGTTTAATGTCGAATCAAAATAATTTTCTTTACAAGGATCAACACCTTGTCATGCTGATCATTTCAGAAAAAGTCCCATATCAATATCACTTACAGTTTTCAAGAAGTAGTCGCTACAAACTTGTTTTTAAAAATCTCTGTTTAGCCGTGGTGGCCATCTTGAATTTCCGGCCGACCTGAAATTGTGCTAGGATCAACTAGACATCAGGAGCAACATTCTGTGACGTTTCATGAAAATCCGTCAAGTAGTTTCAGAGGAGTAGTCGCTACACATTTTTACTATACAAACTCTATGTAAACAAAGATGGCCAGTGGCGCCCATGTTTAATGTTGAATCAAAATAATTTTCGACAAGGATCAACATCATGTCATGCTGATCATTTTAGAAAAAGTCCCATATCAATATCACTTACAGTTTTCAAGAAGTAGTCGCTACAAACTTTTTTAAAAATCTGTTTTTAGCCATGGCGGCCATCTTGAATATCTGGCCGACCTATAAAAAATCTTGGATCAATTAGACATCAGGCGCAACATTCCTGTGAAGTTTCATAAAAATTCGTCAAGTAGTTTCAGAGGAGTAGTCGCTACAAGTTTTTACTATATAAATCTATGTAAACAAAGATGGCCGCTAGCGGCCTTGTTTAAAGTCGCATCAAAATAAATTTTGACAAGGATCAACATCATGTCATGCTGATCATTTTAGAAAACGTCCCATATCAATATCACTTACAGTTTTGAAGAAGTAGTCGCTACAAATTTATTTATTTTAAATCTATTTTTAGCCGTGGTGGCCATCTTGAATTTCCGGCCAGCCTGAAATTTTTCTAGGATCAACTAGACATCAAGAGCAACATTCCTGTGAAGTTTCATGAACATCCGTCAAGTAGTTTCAGAGAAGAAGTTGCTACAAGTTTTTACTATATAACTCTATGTAGACAAAATAATTTTCCACTAAGATCAACATCTTGTCATGCTGATCATTTCAGAAAAAGTCCCATATCAATATCACTTATAGTTTTCAAGAAGTAGTCGCTACAAACTTGTATTGATAAAATCTATTTTTAGCTTTGGTGGCCATCTTGGATTTCACATCAACATGATTTTTTGCTAGGATCAACTAGACTTCATGGGCAACATTTCTGTAAAAGTTCATGAATATCCATCAAGCAGTTTCAGAGGAGTAGTTGCTACAAATAAAAGTTTATGGACAGACGGACGACGGACGCTGCACCACGGCATAAGCTCTGCTGATCTCTGATCAGTCGAGCTAAAAACGTAGCTTAAGCCAATTCTGAATGCAAAAACAACACAGACAATGAATAAAGTAAGTTTATACGTTAAACATCCCCATAGCATTTGTTTTGACTACTATTGGCATATTTTGCATAGCCTAAATCGCTGTTCAAATGTGAAGATCGGAAATGTTGAGTTTTTTGAAACTGCAAAATTGCCGATTTCTCAAAACGGTCACAAACAAGAGGTCAATGACCTTGAAGCTCTACTGATTGATTTTGATTTTAGGAAGTAGTCGCTACAAACTTGTTTTTTGAAAAAATATTTTTAGCAGTGGCGGCCATGTTGAATTTCCGGCCGACCTGAAATTTTGCTAGGATCAATTAGACATCAAGAGCAACATTCCTGTGAAGTTTCATGAAAATTCGTCAAGTAGTTTCAGAGGAGTAGTCGCTACAAGTTTTCATTATATAACTCTATGTAAACAAAGATGGCCGCTGACAGCCATGTTTAACATCGAATCAAAACGATTTTTGACAAGGACCAACATCATGTCATGCTGATCATTTTAGAAAAAGTCCCATATCAATATCACTTATAGTTTTCAAGAAGTAGTCGCTACAAACTTGTATTTTGAAAACCTATTTTTAGCCATGGCGGCCATCTTGAATTTCTGGCCGACCTGAAATTTTGCTACGATCAATAAGACATCAAGAGCAACATTCGTGTGAAGTTTCATGAAAATCCGTCAAGTAGTTTCAGAGGAGTAATTGCTACAAGTTTTCATTATATAACTCTATGTAAACAAAGATGGCCACTGGCAGCCATGTTTACCGTCGAATCAAAATAAAGTTTGACTCGGATAACCATCATGTCATGCTGATCATTTTAGAAAAAGTCCCATATCAATATCACTTATAGTTTTCAAGAAGTAGTCGCTACAAACTTATTTTTTAAAAATCTATTTTTAGCCTCGGCGGCCATCTCGAATTTCCGGCCGACCTGAAATTTTGCTAGGATCAATTAGACATCAAGAGCAACATTCCTGTGAAGTTTCATGAAAATCCGTCAAGTAGTTTCAGAGGAGTAGTCGCTACAAGTTTCATTATATAACTGTATGTAAACAAAGATGGCCGCTGGCAGCCATGTTTAACGTCGAATCAAAACGATTTTCGACAAGGACCAACATCATGTCATGCTGATCATTTTAGAAAAAGTCCCATATCAATATCACTTAGAGTTTTCAAGAAGTAGTCGCTACAAACTTGTTTTTTAAAAACCTATTTTTGGATTTGGCGGCCATCTTGGATTTCACATCAACATGAATTTTTGCTAGGATCAACTAGACTTCATGGGCAACATTTCTGTAAAGTTTCATGAAAATCCATTTAGTAGTTTCAGAGGAGTAGTCGCTACAAAAAAAAGTTTACGGACAGACGGACAGACAGACGGACGGACAGACGGACGACGGACGCCACACCACGGCATAAGCTCTGCTGATCTCTGATCAGTCTGCTGATCTCTGATCAGTCGAGCTAAAAATGGGTAGTCACCAATTTGGCTTAAATTTACAGGAATGATAGATCAGTACCTCTACTACCTTTCCTGAAAATTTCGGCAAAATTCATGACTACCCATTTTTTGAGACCGTTTTGAAAGATGGTCACCCTTTTTTGTCACTCAAAACACACATTATTCAAAATGGCGGCTACAAGCTAAATAAGCAAAACTGAAAATCAATAACAGAAACGTAAAACATGAATATGTTCTACTCCCGGACATAGTTATTTCCTGCCCCGGATAAAATGTCAGTAAGTCAACCTTTAAACATTTTTTCTGCCTTTCCTTTAGCATGTTTACGGTAAAAATCAGCCGCTCTAGGCGCTTATTAAAAATCGCAACTATACTGCAGGCCTTGTCGGCAGTAATTTGTTGTGTTGATTTACGGTTGAATGAACTGTGGATAATTGCAAGTGAATAATACTTCACAATTCCAGGATTTAATGAGCAAAAAGACGGACCTATTTATGTGTTAACTATTTTTATGGTTGAATGATGTAACAAATACTTGTAGAACTGCAGCTACTAAAAATACTGTCAACTTGAGCTACTCAATCTCGAGTCAAGGTCATGTCATTTAAACCACATGAGTCACGTTCGTCTCGATTAGGGAAAACGACAACATTGGTGATTAGACATAAAGAAAAACAAAGGATGAAAGGTATGTACAGTACTCGGTACTGACCCATAAATGTGTTTTATTTCGTGCATGTTCATGTTTAGTGTCTCCGTTAAAATTCAATAATAATATAGCACTGATGTATTATTTCTATGATGAGACCCTCCCAGTGGGGTCTATGTTCACTGAAAATATGACCCAATGTTTCCAAAACTAGTTTGCTTTGTTCTCCAAAAATATTTTTCCATTTATTTTTATTATTATGTTACCTTGTTCCCCAAAAATATTACCAATAACAGACAATGTTCCATTGTTCCCCAAAAATAAATGGCCTTGTCCCCAAACACCCTCTATGACCGCAGAGCAGAAATGCACCGTTGCCACCTCCCCTTCACCCACCACACCCCTGGGCCCCTCCCCACCCACAGAATCAGTGCCCTTGCACCACCACCACCCCCAACCCCTCCACTGCCCAAAGTTTGCATATAGCTACAGCAGTACTGTAAAGGATTAACACATCTACTGTACATGTATAAAAACAACAATTAATTTTTCTTTCACGGATCTTTGCCTTGTGTCAAGTGGCATCTCCAAGTTCCAGCTCTGAGACTGAGCC
Organism: Cyrtodaria siliqua; assembly: GCA_037043455.1. NCBI lineage: Eukaryota > Metazoa > Mollusca > Bivalvia > Adapedonta > Hiatellidae > Cyrtodaria > Cyrtodaria siliqua. Next base: position 118,606 of record JAWPHD010006260.1, on the reverse strand, counting down.
TAGCCCTGGGTAAGCTAAAGCTATAAACTTTTAATATATTTGACCCCTGTGATATAGGTAATTAATATGGCAATATTTCGAGCCACCCCAGAGAGTGGAATTCAAAAAATGTACCTAAGCTACTTGATCTATCTTACTAGCAAATGTTAACATTTGGAGCCGCCCCAAATTCGGGAATACATTTCTATGGTTCTTTAACATGGTTTTTATAAATGAAGATTTTAATAAGCTTGATAAGCTTGAGAAACATTAGATTTATTTGAGTGGCAGAACCCGATTTGTACAGATTTTTTTATTATTCTCATTAAAGTAGCCATCCCGCCAACAACAGTCAAATATGTACACTGTTTCTAAACCTACTGATGACAAAGTATATATATAACTTACATATTTTGAGAATCAAAACTCTACATACACAGTATAAACGGCTTTAACCAGCCGGACCAAACCTCAGAACTGGAGTGTCGAATTAAGAGTTGCCATCCTTTTACGGATATATAATCACGGGTATTCAAAGAACCTATTAATAAACCTATACTTTTAATCGGCACATATAAATTGTTATATGACCTGGACACCTGGATAGTTTCGATAATTGGTTTTCTAGTGTAATTTTGTAGTTATTTGGCAGGATAGCTACAAAGAGGAGTGATAAGGGAGTCGGGTCAGGTTGCAAAAACACAATTATTTTTTTTGCCTAACTATAAGTATAATTGTCCCAGCTCATTGGATACTTTACTTTTTTCTTTTTTTTTTGTTGAGATATTGTGAAATTCTATCACATAAAACAATGGATTCACGATGTTACAACATGAAAGTTTCTCTGTGATGTTGTCAGTTTACAGCGATATTATTAAAGACCGCCCCAGTTAAATTACAAATAATAGGACACTTTAAAGGGACATATGGCAATCTTGAAGATTTTGTCGAACATTAGTATCACAGTTTATTAGTCCAGTATCAATTTCCCTTAAAAACTGCTTGCATATAATTAAATAAAATTTAGATGTGTTATTTGTCTTCGTTATTCTACCATAGGTTTAAATAATTATGATTGGTGCAATAGTATCAGCAATTAGTAATAATATATAAATTATACAGTTATACTATAATTATAGAGAATAATATACAGGCATTTCATATCTAATCCTTTCCGTCGATGTGTTCTTGGGAAAGACACTTTCCCTTAGCCTCGTCCTTCGGATGGGGACGTAAACCGGGCGGTCCCTTGTATCGGTCTATCCTCCGAGCACATTAAGGAACAATAGGAATCTATTCGATAATAAGAGTAGGGCATGGTTCCCGGATTCCTATGTATCCTTCTCCTCTCTCTGTGGCGGCTCTAAGTAACCTATACTGTGCTGATGAGCCGTTAAACAACATTCAATCCATATGTCATCCTGTATTGCCCTGAGATGCCAATATCTGCCGAGAGTTTATATTTGGGCGAAGGCCGGGCACGATATGAAAATGGAATATTTCATTCTATGTATGACATAAAAAAATTATATACTTCAAAATATTTTGTTGATTTTAGCAGTGATGGGAGAATAATGATTAAATATTTATTTCTCGGCGGATATAATTTAGCTGATCTTCCATGATCGAGTGCGGATTTATTAAACGAGTTGGCAAAAATATTCAATGCGCGGCTTGTCGAGCATCAAATAATATTTGCAAATAATGTTTACTGAAGAGTTTAAAAAATAATAGATGATGTTGTGATATTCTATTTATCACACTGACAAAACCCCATACAAGTTGATGGTAAAACGTTCACATGTTTCTGTGATGTCAATTTACCTATATATTTATTAATGCCGTATTTCCTCTGTTAGAAGCGCCTTCCCTAATAGAAGCGCCCCCACCTATTTTAAGAAACCTTACCGTGTTCAAAAATTAAAACACACACTGTTTTTACCGCTAATGGATTTGATAAAATTAAAAGTTCCTAGAAACACAAACTGTTTTTACCGCTAATGGATTTGATTACGGGAGTTTTTTACCTTCGACACCAGTATGATCTATGACAAACCTTAAAGCGCTATCATCATCAATACAAATTACCGCTTTTATTTATCTCGTTCCTTTCAATTTACTATTTAGTTTATCTTTTATTATTATTTAATTCATACGCAACCAACCCATTTTGTAATCGTCAATTTTGACGGAAATGTGTATCATATAGATGCAGAGTGATGACAGTAATATACTCAGTACATTGTCAGGTTTAGGTTTAGTCCATACCGGTGTAACAGTAAAAGATCGCCATACAGTAATTCTAAAAGGAAACAGTCGGGAAAGGAGGTGAAATATATTGAAAATTTGTATCATAACAGTAGCGCCCTCCTTCGCACTTTCCATAGCGCCCAGGAGCTACTGTTAGAGGAAATACGGTATATACGACAGCCCAAGTTAAATTCCCTTTAAAAATAACAGGACACTCTGTCGATTCATGTTAAATTCCATGCATATATCATATGGCTTATATATTTTGCACCACCATCCTTTTAAAAAACTAGTTTTGTTCAATTCAGAGACACATCATCTGGTTTCCAGATGCCCTTCGTTCTTCAAATACCAATGCAACCCTGAAAGATGTGGATTTAACCAAAAAAGTTGACTATACTGTGATCGCAAGATTCTAAACTCCAGGAAATATATTAATTTAATTAGGCCAAATCAGAAATGAGGTTAATTTTTCTTCGGCCTTATGCGTTACAGTGTATACTTGTTCGCCTGATCATGATGGTGACTTCAATTTGGCAATCCCGAGAACTGAGCAGACAGGACTGAGCAGACGTGTTTTTTTTAAAGAACCAAAATGAACATAATTATACCTCACAGAGACTATATAATGTGTAAAGCTGTTAAAAAACACCAAATGTATATATACAATGTCATACTGCTCACATTCAAAAAAACTTTTGGTGTTTTACATCATTTTAACACATTTTAGGCCATATATGACATTGATTTTTTTGTTGTATGAAGTAAATTTCATTATTGTAGTATTTAATAGATGTTTAGTTTATAAATATAATATAAATAAAATATTGTATTATTTATTCTTTGGTTCAGTTGGATCTATGTAAAAAAAAAAAAGTTTCCATTTGCAGTCATGTATCTAAAACTGAAAAACTGCCTTTTGGGAACACAAGGGCATTTTAATCTACTTAATGTTTATTCAAGCTTTTGAAATAGATCTTTTGTAATTAAAGCGACACATGGGCCGATGATGGCAATCTTGAAGTGTACATCAAGCACTGAAATTAGCATCTCGAAACATGTTTTGCTGTACTTAGCGGTACTCGTCTGATAAAGCAAATGTCACTGGTCTAGCCTGGTCAAGTAAAATTCATTGGGTTGAAGAGTGCATAAAAAATATCCGCATGACGGATATATTTATATGAGAACTGAACTTATTTTTGTGTCAACTGCTAAGGTTTGGCAGACACTTATCGATCACTTTTTCTGTCGTCGTCCGTCCGTCATGCTTTAACCTGCAACCTAACCTTGGCCATCAATTGAAAAGTATTTTAAATATGTTCTTGAAACTTCACACACATCTTCATCTCAATGAACGTTGTTACACATGTGCAATACCTCTGACTTTCATTTTAGCAGAGTTATGCCCTATTTATCAGCCTGACCTGCAACCTAACCTTTGAAATAAGCAAACAGCACTATCAGCAGGTGAGGCAAGTGTTCATGGATGATGGAACATACTTCTAGTTCAAGGTGGACTTAGTGACCGCTTCCCACTAATTACAGTCTGGAAACTGATATTTCCATGTCTATACTAGTTTGACATATTAAGCCGTTATATTTGTTTTGTCAAGTGTCGGTGTAGTGGACAGTGAGGTGCACTTAAAAGCACAGGATCCGGGCTCAAGACTCAATGGCGCCACTGAGTTTCCTCAACGTGTTCGTCATTTCCAATTAGCCTCGTCCATCGTAAGCGGACATAAATCCTCCTATCCAAAGTTTATATATTGAAGTCTATTCTCCGAGCATGTTTAATAAGCAAAAGTAGGAGTAGGGCGGTTTCCCAGATTCCAGTGAGACACCTACCCTGACCAGATCCGCCTTTTTATTTTTTTTATGGGTGGGGTGGGTGATGGTGGTGGTGACGGGCAGGATGGGCCAGTGAGAGATAACCAAATAAATTGGACTGCAGCTTTGTTTTAGTATTATGATGTTAAATATGCAGCATAATATGGTGATGCTCGCCAATAAAAAATAAAAATTAAAAAAAATACATTAACACACCAGCGGGTGGCCAGTTGAGTTCCATAATTCCAGATTGGCCATCAAAATGCACAACGAGAAGTTGAACAGCGGTCAACCTTTTTAAATATAGGCTACAGACTACTTTTCAGACTTTAGTGTGAGCCCCTTCACCGAATACCGAATACGCACCTGTAGACGTTCAATGACTGTCACTCGTTATATTTTTTGACCAACAGTGCAGTCGAAAATCTTATCGTTTTAGCGTGTAATTTTTATAAAGAAATACCATGATGTTCGCAACATGTAGTACACGTCATGTACTGTTTAAGCTTAAACAACGTATTTTTAGTATCTCCTTATATTTCATTAGAAAAGAACACAAGTGTTACCATTTTTAAACGCATTTTAACAATGGCATCTCTTACGAGTTATTTTCCCTCGCTTCGAAATTTTAAATGGGTGAATCTCGCAATTTCTCGCGCAGTAAAGCATCTAAAAGTCAATACAGCTGAAGGTGATGAAACTTAAAGGGGAACTGAAATTTTAATCATGTAAACTTGTTACAATCTTCAAGATTACGCGTTTAAAAAAAAGAAAAAGGCTGCCATTTCACTTTTTTTTGACGTTGACGGAAAATGACGTACTACTTTCCGTTGTCATGTGTTGCTATGATAAGTAGACGGCAGAGCTAAATAACCACCCTGCTTCCCACCTGATAAGGTCTGCTGGCGCTAAAAATTTAAAATATTTAAAAAAAAAAAAAAAAGTTAAAATTAAAAAAAAAAAAAAGAGGCCCAAGAGGGCCTGTGGACGCTCTACTGGCTCTAGATATAGTTTATGTATAAGGGGCCATAACTCTTTCAAATATCGTTCAACCAGAACATGGCTTGGTACTGATTGTCCCTGACAAGTTTCGCTGAAATCCAGCCAGAGGTTCAGGAGAACTAGTCAGTACAAAGTTAGTGTATTAAAACCTTTAAGGGTCATAACTCTGCCAAAATTCATTCAACTAAAACACGGCAATGACAGGTGCAACTAGGTTTGGTAGTGATCATCCCCATCAAGATTCTTTGAAATGCAGCAAGGAGTTCAGAAGAGACTAATCTGGACAACGTTTGGCTATTAAAACCTTTAAAGGGCCATAACTCTGCCAAAAATCATTCAACCTGAATATGGTGACGATATGCACAACTAGGCTTGATACTGATCACCTTTTCAAGTTTCGTTAAAATCAAGTCAGGGGTTCAGGAGAACTAGCCCAGAAAATATTTGTGTATCAAAAACCTTTAAAGGGCCATAACTCCATCAAAAATCTGTTAACCGGAATGCCACGATGATATGCACAACTATGCTTGCTGCTATCATCCCTGTAAAGTTTCGTTGAAAATGTGGGGAGGCGTTCAGGAGAACTAGTCCAGACAAAGTTTGTGTATTAAAACCTTTAAAGGGCCATAACTCTGCCAAAAATTATTCAACCGGAACACGGCAATGATTGGCACAACTAGACCTGATACTGATCATCCTTGTCAAGTTTCGTTAAAATCCAGACAGGGGTTCAGGAGAACTAGCCCGGAAAATGTTTGAGTATCAGAAACCTTTAAAGGGCCATAACTCCACCAAAAATATGTTAACTGAAATGCGACGATGATATGCACAACTTGGTTGAAATGTGAGGAGACGTTCAGGAGAACTAGTCCAGACAAAGTTTGTGTATTAAAAACCTTTAAAGGGACATAACTCTGCCAAAATATTTCAACCAGAACACGGTGACGACATGTACAACTAGGCTTGGTACTGATCATTCTTGAAAAGTTTCACTGAAATCTGGCCAAATGAAGGCCCTTTCTTCTTAATGAGGCCAAAATATAGCATATTTCAGAAAATCAAGGGCCATAACTCCGGTGTAAATGGTCCAATCTGGCTGGTATTGAAATTTGTTGGAGCTTTCATTGATAGTAACAATCTGGTAAAGTTTGGTAAAGATCGGATGAAAAATGAAAGCCCTATAGTATTAAAGAGGCAAAATATAGCATATTTAACTAAATCAAGGGCCATAACTCTGCTGTTCTGGTCCGATCTGGTTGGTTTTCGAATTTGTCCGAGCTTTTTTTTATATTAACAATCTGGTAAAGTTTGGTAAAGATCGGACGAAAAACGAAGGCCCTATCGTAATATAGCATTTTTAACTAAGTCAAGGGCCATAACTCCGCTGTTACTGGTCCGATCTGGATGGTTTTCGAACTTGTGCAAGCTTTCATTGATATTAACAATCTGGTAACGTTTGGTAAAGATCGGATGAAAAATGAAGACCCTATCGTCTTAACGAGGCAAAATATAGCCTTTTTAACTAAATCAAGGGCCATAACTCCACTGTTACTGATCTGATATGAATGGTTTTCGAACTTGTCCGAGCTTTTATTGATATTAACAATCTGATAAAGTTTTGTAAAGATCGGATGAACAATGAAGCCCCTATCGTCGTAACGAGGCAAAATATAGCATTTTTAACTAAATCAAGGGCCGTAACTTCGCTGTTACTGGTCCGATATGGCTGGTTTTCGAACTTGTTTGAGCTTTTAACGACATTAACAATTTGATCAAGTTTGGTAAAGATCGGATGAACAATGAAGCCCCCATCGTCTTAACGAGGCAAAATCTTTATCTCTGCTAAAAAAACATAACTCTGCTGTTACTGGTCCGATCTGGCTGGTTTTCGAACTTGTCCGAGCTTTCATTGATATTAACAATCTGTTTAGGTTTGGTAAAGATCGGATGAAAAATGAAGGCCCTATTGTCTTAACGAGACAAAAGTTAACAGACGACGGACGGACGGACGACGGAGAGACGACAGACGACGGACAACACACCATCCCATAAGCTCTGCTGTAGAGCTAAAAAAGTAAAAAGGTAAATAAAAAAAAAAAAAAAAAATGATAATAATAATAATATAAAAAAAAAAAGAAAGTCATAAAATCTGGTAAAGTTTGGCAAAGATCAGATGCAAAATGAAGGCCCTATCATCTTAACGAGGAAAAATATAGCAATATAGCATTTTTAACTAATTCAAGGACCATAACTCCGCTGTTACTGGTCCGATCTGGCTGGTTTTCGAACTTGTACAAGCTTTTATTGATATTAACAATGTGGTAAAGTTTGGTAAAGACAGGATGAACAAGAGGTCAATGACCTTGAAGCTCTACTGATTGATTTTGATTTCAGGAAGTAGTCGCTACAGACTTATTTTTTGAAAAATTATTTTTAGCCGTGGCGGCCATCTTGAATTTTCGGCCGACCTGAAATTTTGCTAGGATCAATTAGACATCAAGAGCAAGATTCCTGTGAAGTTTCATGAAAATCCGTCATGTAGTTTCAGAGGAGTAGTCGCTACAAGTTTTCATTATATAACTCTATGTAAACAAAGATGGCCACTGGCAGCCATGTTTAACGTCGAATCAAAATAATGTTTGACTCTGATAACCATCATGTCATGCTGATCATTTTACAAAAAGTCCCATATCAATATCACTTATAGTTTTCAAGATGTAGTCGCTACAAACTTCTTTTTTAAAAATCTATTTTTAGCTGTGGCGGCCATCTTGAATTTCTGGCCGATCTGAAATTTTGCTAGGATCAATTAGACATTAAGAGCAACATTCCTGTAAAGTGTCATGAAAATCCGCCAAGTAGTTTCAAAGGAGTAGTTGCTACAAGTTTTTACTATATAACTCTATGTAAACAAAGACGGCCGCTGGCAGCAATGTTTAACGTTGAATCAAAACAATTTTTGACAAGGACCAACATCATGTCATGCTGATCATTTTAGAAAAAGTCCCATATCAATATCACTTATAGTTTTCAAGAAGAAGTCGCTACAAACTTGTATTTTGAAAATTTATTTTTAGTCGTGGCGGCCATCTTGAATTTCCGGCCGACCTAAAATTTTGCTAGGATCAATTAGACATCAAAAGCAACATTCCTGTGAAGTTTCATGAAAATCCGTCACGTAGTTTCAGAGGAGTAGTCACTACAAGTTTTCATTATATAATTCTATGTAAACAAAGATGGCCGCTGGCAGTCATGTTTAACGTTGAATCAAAACGATTTTTGACAAGGACCAACATCATGTCATGCTGATCATTTTAGAAAAAGTCCCATATCAATATCACTTATAGTGGGCACTCCTCAGTTTCGCATGAATGTCCATGGTGTAAATCAGAAAGAAATCAACTAAGCATCTTTTAGGTCCATTGATGGTCTTTATAATAATTATGAAGCACATGTTTGATGTTTTTTTCAGTTTTGATTACTTCTAACTTTATTTTGGTGTATTGGAATATGCATTCTTTGGGTTTTTTGGAGGCTATAAATAGAAAAATGTGAACCAATCAAAAACTTCCTAAAAGTAGTTAAAATGGCTGATTTTCACTGACGAGGAGATCAGCGTGGAATAACTTTTTAAAATGCCGGACTAGGTATGTAAAATTTAGCATTTCCTGATATGCAAGAGCATTATGAGTGCAGACATGACCCTGATATGTGTAGGAAATTTTTTTATTTTTATTTATTGACATTTGAAATATTGCTAAAATTGCATTTTTAGCATGTTTTAAGGGGTGGGGTAATCTTAAAGAAATGGGACTAAAGTTGTACAGAAAATGCTTTTTGATACTTTTGTTTGGTATGGAAACATGGGTAATTTTATTGTCTTCTAAGAAATGTATGACACAATGATGATGTGATTTATTTTTGCTCAAGGATTCAGGCTAAGAGCTTGTCAAGTGTTTGATGATTGAGAAATGTACATTAAACTGTGGAGTGCCCCCTTAAGTTTTCAAGAAGTAGTCGCTACAAACTTGTTTTTTAAAAACCTATTTTTAGATTTGGCGGCCATCTTGGATTTCACATCAACATGAATTTTTGCTAGGATCATGGGCAACATTTCTGTAAAGTTTCATGAAAATCCATTCAGTAGTTTCAGAGGAGTTGTCGCTACAAAAAAAAGTTTACGGACAGACAGACGGACAGACGGACGACGGACGCCGCACCACGGCATAAGCTCTGCTGATCTCTGATCAGTAGAGCTAAAAATGAAGGCCCTATCGTCTTAACGAGGCAAAATATAGCAATAAAGCATTTTTAACTAAATCAAGGGCCATAACTCCGCTGTTACTGGTCTGATCTGGCTGGTTTTCGAACTTGTCCCAGCTTTCATTAATATTAACAACCTGTTAAAGTTTGGTAAAGATCGGATGAAAAATGAAGGCCCTATCGTCTTAACAAGACAAAAGTTAACGACGGACGGACGGACGGACGGACGACTCGCCATCCCATAAGCTCTGCTGGCCCTTGGCCAGTAGAGCTAACAAGGGCCATAACTCTGGTATTACTAATCCGACGGCTGATTTTATAACTTGTCCAAGCTTTCATTGATATTAACAATCTTTAACGTCTCTGACTTGCAATCACTTGCCCCTCACCGCTGTAGGTTCGATCCCTCAGGGGCCTAGGAATCTTTATGTGAGGAAGCTATCCAGCTGGCTTACGGAACGTCGGTGGTACTACCCAGGTGCCCGCCCGTGCACGAAAATTGCCCGGAGGGGCATCTGGGGTCTTCCTCCACCAATGGAAGCTGGAAAGTCGCCATATGACCTTAGCTGTTGGTGCGACTATAAAATCCTATTCAACCATATTAACAATCTGGTTAAGTTTGGCAAAATGAAAGCCCCATCATCTTAACGAGACAATATACAGCATTTTTAACTCAATCAAGGGCCATAACTCTGGTGTTACTGATCCGATCTGGCTGGTTTTCAAATAAATGAAGGTGCTAGAGTGTTCACAAAGATTAATATGGCATTTTTCAGCCAAACAAGGGCCATAACTCTGGTGTTACAAATCCGATCCGGCGTGTATTCGAACTTGTCCGAGCTTTCATTGATATAAAGACACTGGCAAAGTTTCGTAAAGATCCAATTAAAAATGAAGTCCCTATTGCGACAGGATGCAAAAGTTAACGGACGACGATGACGGAAGATGACAGACAACTCGTAATCCCATGCTTTTAAGCTCTGCTGGCCGAAAAGTAGAGCTAAAAATGAAGACAATATTGCATAAACAAGCCAAAAATTAACAGACGACGGATGGACGACTCGTCATCACAAACTGTGCCGGCCTGCAGACAGTACAGCTTATGAAACTGAGAATTATGGGCCTTTTTTTAAATGTATTCATTGGATTATGCTGAAGATGTGTACAACATTTTTTGTTGTAGACCTAAGACTTTGAAAGTTATTAGCCATAATCACTTGTCAGCTAAAAGTCAACGAACGGACAGACAACGCCAAAACATAGTATGTCCCGTCTAAAGATGGGAGTATAAAAATCAAGAAAAGATTTTAATTACCTCTCCAGCTCCCTGCATGACAAAAACATTGTCCGACAATTTTGTGCCAGTAATTCTGAGGGAGGCAAAGACACCAGCTGCTGCCACAGATGCAGTTCCTGCAATGGTAATTGTTGACATTGTTAAACACAAGAATATCATCATCATCATCTGTTTTTGCAAGAATTCATGCATATCATTAATTCAAATTAATTTTTAAAAAAAAGAGGCCCAAATTGGCTTAAAGCACTCACCTGAGTAGGTATATAGTCTTGGGTAAAGAGATCATTAAGATGTCCAAGACGATGAACCGCTCTTCCGAAGATCTGAACAGCTAGATCTTGGAACAGTATCATAACTTTCTATATGTTTGTCATTATTTGAAGGGTATACAGTGTTTGTTAATCATTACACAATACAAGTGTGTTTTTTGTGACTATTTTTGGAGGAGGCATGTTTGAAGTCCAAGCAGTCTTTACTGTTGTCAGAGTAAATACAGTTTATTTTCAATATTTCTCATATGAAAATCATTTTTGTAACATTCCTCTAAAGTTTCGGCCCTAAGGTATTTCGACCTTAGATGTCTCGGCCCTATTCATTAGGAAGGGCCAGGAACAAATGAGTTGGTCGAATAAGAGTTCTTCAGTTACTCTGATTTTATATTGTGCAAAATGGCAATGTTGGAAACAGAAGTTCAGTAAAACCATAATAAAGTAATTGCTAGTTTATCATCCAAATTTATTTCAAAATAAGGCTTGGGGGTGAAATTTTATTTTTTATTTTTTATTTTATATGATGGAATTTCGCCTCGGCACAAGGCAAAAATACTTGCTTTTACCGTGTTTTATACTTTTAGGCACATATTAATTTCAGAATTTAATACTTTTAAACATTTTGACAGACAGACAGACGGACGACGGACGAAAAGCGATCCCATAAGCTCGCCTGGCATTTGGCCAGTAGAGCTAATAAAAATAGTTTCCATAAGCCAATGAATGGGTAGTAAAGGACTCCCACTGGCTAAAACTACAAAGGATCATAACTCATGAAAAAATAATCAAATTAAAAATCTGTTTCTTCACTAAGATATTCACATCATAGTAAATGAGCATACCAAGTACCGTATTTCCTCTATTAGTAGTAGCGCCTTCCCTAATAGAAGCGCCAACACCTGTTTAAGAAACCTTACCTTCTTCAAAAATCCAAAAGTTTCGTCTTTACCACTAATGGATTTGATTACGGGAGTTTTTTTACCACGACACCAGTATGGTCTATGACATAAACCTTAAAGCGCTATCATCAATACAAATTACCACTATTATTTATCTCCTTTCTTTCAATTTATTATTCAGTTTATCTTTTATTATTATTTAATTCATACGCAACCAACCCATGTTGTAATCGTCAAGTTTGAAGGATATTGTATCATACAGATGCAGAGTGATGACAGTGATATACTCAGTATATTGTCGGGTTTAGGTTTAGTCAATACCAGTGTCACAGTAAGGAGGTGAAATATATTGAAAATTTGAATCATAATAGTAGCGCCCCCTTCGCACTTTGCATAGCGCCCGGGCACTACTATTAGAGGAAATACGGTATTAAAACAATCTACCTAATAATGAATGAGGAGTTACACACACAAGAGTTCCCTATATAATATATGCAAGAAAATCAAAGGGCCATAACTCATGTAACAAGATGCCCAAGAGGGCCTGTATCGCTCTATTGGCTGTATCAGTGTCCGTGGTTGGTGGGGGTACGGTGGGGGGCCGGGGATGAGATGGTGTGTCAGATGTGGCAGTATAAAACTATTTTTTTTATAATTTGTCCACACTGTCTTCAATATCCAAGATAATTGCATTTTCGATAATTCAAGGATCATGAATCTGGTTGGTTGAAGAACTTGTCCGAGATCTTATGGATACTTTGTAAGTCTGGTTAAGATCGGATAAAAAATGAAGGCGCTAAAGTGCCCACAAGGCAAAACTGCATTTTTTTGCAAATTCAAGGGCAGATAACTTAGCGAATCTGGCTGGTTCAAGAACTCATCGTCCGAAATCTTATGCATATATATCTACTGTGTAAGTTTGATTAAGACCAGATGATAAAAGGAGGGGCTAGAGTGCACAAGGCAAAACTATGCATGTTTGCTAATTCAAGGGCAGATAACTCATCTATTTGCGGTCAAATCTGACTGGTTTAACAACTCGTCCGAGATCTTATACATATATAACTACCATGTAAGCTTGGATAAGACCAGATGAAAAATGGAGGAGCTACAGTGACCATATAGCAAAATTATGTATTTTTGCATTATTACAAGGGCAGATAACTCAATTATTACAAGTCAAATCTGACTGGTTCAAGAAATTGTCCAACACATTATGTATATATAATTACTGGGTAAGTTTGATGAAGATTGCATGCAAAATGGAGGAGCTACAGTGCCCACAAGGCAAAAGTATGCATTTTTGCAAAATCAAGGGCAGATAACTCAGCTATTAGCATTCAAATTTTTCTGGTTCAAGGCATTGTCTTAGATCTCATGGATATATAATTACCGTGTAAGTTTGGTGAAGATTGGATGAAGAAAGGAGGAGCTTAGTATACAGAGCCCACAAGACAAAATTATGCATTTTTGCCATTTCAAGGGCAGATAACTGAGCTATTATCAATTGAATCTGGCTGGTTCAAGAACTCGTCCGAGATTGTATGCATATATAATTACTGGGGTCACACGAATTACTGAAATGGAGATGATTTACCGAAATGGACCGAAATGGAGTTCCGATTTACCGAAATGGAGTTCCGATTTACCGAAAAGAATCCGATTTACCGAAATGGTCTGAAATGGAGATCCGATTTACCATAATGCACCGAAATGGAGATATGATCTACCGAAATGGAGTTGAATTTGACTAATTGTGAGTTAATATACGTATATTTTTTAAAATAAACAGCTTATTTACTAATTCATGATACTAAATGATTACAAAAATTGACAGTTGGTCCCCCTGAACAAGGTGGATGCTGTAAAGAGGCGTTTTCATGATATGATTTACCGAAATGGAGTTTATTTTGGATAGTTTTAGGGTTATAAACATTCTTTCTTTAAATAGCTGGATTACTAAACCCAGATAAAAGAAAATCTTAGTAGAGCTAATAAACTAGGACCAACTTCATGCTATGCCAGTCGTTTTGGAAAAGGTACGAAATCAACAAGAGGTCAATGACCTTGAAGCTCTACTGATTGATTTTGATTTCAGGAAGTAGTCGCTACAGACTTGTTTTTTGAAAAATTATTTTTAGCCGTGGCGGCCATCTTGAATTTCCGGCCGACCTGAAATTTTGCTAGGATCAATTAGACATCAAGAGCAACATTCCTGTGAAGTTTCATGAAAATCCGTCAAGTAGTTTCACAGGAATAGTCGCTACAAGTTTTCATTATATAACTCTATATAAACAAAGATGGCCGCTGACAGCCATGTTTAACGTCAAATCAAAATAATGTTTGACTCTGATAACTATCATGTCATGCTGATCATTTTACAAAAAGTCCCATATCAATATCACTTATAGTTTTCAAGATGTAGTCGCTACAAACTTCTTTTTTAAAAAATCTAATTTTAGCTGTGGCAGCCATCTTGAATTTCTGGCCGATCTGAAATTTTGCTAGGATCAATTAAACATTAAGAGCAACATTCCTGTAAAGTTTCATGAAAATCTGCCAAGTAGTTTCAAAGGATTAGTCCCTACAAGTTTCTACTAGATAACTGTATGTAAACAAAGACGGCCTCAAGCAGCCATGTTTAACGTTGAATCAAAACGATTTTTGACAAGGACCAACATCATGTCATGCTGATCATTTTACAAAAAGTCCAATATCAATATCACTTATAGTTTTCAAGAAGTAGTCGCTACAAACTTGTATTTTGAAAATTTATTTTTAGCCGTGGCGGCCATCTTGAATTTCGGCCGACCTGAAATTTTGCTAGGATCAATTAGACATCAAGAGCAACATTCCTGTGAAGTTTCATGAAAATCAGTCAAGTAGTTTCAGAGGAGTAGTTGCTACAAGTTTTCATTATATAACTCTATGTAAACAAAGATGGCCACTGGCAGCCATGTTTAACGTCGAATCAAAACGATTTTCGACAAGGACCAACATCATGTCATGCTGATCATTTTAGAAAAAGTCCCATATCAATATCTCTTATAGTTTTCATGAAGAAGTCGCTACAAACTTGTTTTTTAAAAACCTATTTTTAGATCTGGCGGCCATCTTGGATTTCACATCAACATGAATTTTTGCTAGGATCAACTAGACTTCATGGGCAACATTTCTGTAAAGTTTCATGAAAATCCATTAAGTAGTTTCAGAGGAGAAGTCGCTACAAAAAAAAGTTTACGGACAGACGGACGACGGACGCCGCACCACGGCATAAGCTCTGCTGATCTCTGATCAGTAGAGCTAATAACACATGATCACCACAAAGATGTACTTTAAAAATCTATTTTAACTGTGGTGGCCATCTTGGAAGTTCAGGCTGACCTGATCATTACTTAGAACCAACAAGACATCAAGAGCAATTTTAAAACATTCCTGTAAAGTTTCTTGAAAATCCATCAAGTAGTTTCAGAGGAGTAGTCGCCACAAGTTATTTTCTATACAACGCTATGCAAAGATGTCCGCTGGCTGCCATGTTTGAAAAAAAAAGAGAGTTGTTTAAGACTAACTTCATGTCATGCCAATCAACTTGGTAAACTTCCAAATCAATACCCATCCTGGTTTTTAAGCAAGTCACCACAAAATTGTATTTTAACTAAATAGTAAATAACCACACCAAATTAGAACTAGGGGTTGTTTTTAGTAAAAACAGACTTCCCACAGGGGAAAGGGCCATAAATCTGCCAAAAATCATTAAACTGGAACACAACAATGATATGCATAACTAGGCTTGGCAATGTTCATCTCTACCAAGTTTCGTTGAAATCTGGCCAGGGGATCAGGAGAACTAGTCCAGGCAAAGTTTGTGTATTAAAATCTTTAAAGGGCCATAACTCTGCCAAAAATCATTCAACCGGAACATGGCGACATGCACAACTAGGCTTGGTACTGATCATATATGAAATCTGGCCAGGGGTTCAGGAGAACTAGTCCGGACAAAGTTTGTGTATTAAAACCTTTAAAAGGGCCATAAATTCGGCAAAAATCATTCAACCAGAATTATTATGGCAACAATGCTATGCACAACTACGCTTGGTACTGATCAAATTTCATTGAAATCTGGCCAGTGGTTCAGGGGAACTATTCCAGACAAAGTATATACAGACGACAGACACATACAGACAACAGAAAGACAGCACAAAAACAATTTGTCATCTTGAATTATTTGAAATTATGGTCTAAATGATTTTTATTTAAGACAAACTAGACATCAAGAGCAACACTCAAAAGCAATGTTTCATAAAAATCCATCAAGTAGTTTCAGAGGAGTAGTCACCACAAGAGTTCATTATAACTCTATGTAAACAAAGATGGCTGGTGGTGGTGATGCCGAATCAAAACGATTTTCGTAAAAGATCAACATTATGTCATGCTGATCATTTTAGTAAAGGTCACATATCAGTATCACTTATAGTTTGGGGGGAGTAGTTACAATTTCTTTTTTTTAAATCTTTTTTTAGCTTTGGCAGCCATGTTTGATTTCACATCAATGTGAATCTTTGTTGGGATAAACTAGACCTTATGGGCAACATTGAGCAGTCGCCACAAAAAAGTTTACGGACAGACGATGCACCACGTCATAAGCTCTGCTTATCTTTGATCGGTAGAGCAAATCAAAGGACTGAAGATCCTGAGAGTCGCCCAAGATTGAACAGTGTCTGTCTTCTTGATGACGTTAAAGGTTATGTTAAATTTTACACGTGTGGCGTATTAAAATGAAATGTTGCTGGTTAGAACATGAGATGTTTTTCGTACTGCAGTAAGCGAGCTGAATTGATATGTGCGTTGTTAGGTACTTGTTCAGAATATGTTTCTCTATTGGTTCAACCCAGGAAAGCATGGTTAGGTTAACTGAGTGGCATACATAACAGAAAAACTGTTGATAAATAAGACACTCGCACATTTGTTCAAAGGAAATAAAACAGATGGATTGACCTGCTGGTTTTATTGAACTGAAATGGGTTTTAAGGCACACCAACACATGAAAGGTTATATTATGGTGCCCAACAGGAATGAACATGCCAGGCTCATCCTCGATGTACATCCAGATAAAATATGGAGAATGGGCCTAGAACCTTCTCACCTGCAGAACTGTAGAGTTGTTGCAATATTTACCTTGAATTCCATCATTAATGTAGAGTATTTATTTACTTTGAATGTCATCATTAATATACAGTATG
The DNA here is from genome assembly GCA_037043455.1 of Cyrtodaria siliqua. Taxonomy (NCBI): domain Eukaryota; kingdom Metazoa; phylum Mollusca; class Bivalvia; order Adapedonta; family Hiatellidae; genus Cyrtodaria; species Cyrtodaria siliqua. The sequence goes on along the minus strand of JAWPHD010006260.1, from coordinate 101,580 downwards.
TATTTACCTTGAATGTCATCATTAAATGTACAGTATTTATTTACATTGAATGTCATCATTAAATGTACAGTATTTATTTACCTTGAATGTCATCATTAAATGTACAGTATTTATCCCTGTACTTGTCTAGGATTCTGAAGGCATTACTGTTTCCAAAATCTTCAAACTGAATAAGAGTTGTCTGTCCATACCTGCAAAAACAAATGTATTATGGTAACACATGTACATTGAACTCTTACGACTAGAATAGAAACAAAATGTTGACATGATTTACATAACAAGAGGCCCAAGAGGGCCTGTAGACGCTCTATTTGTATGATGTGATTCAAAAACATAAACATGATAGAGGCCAACCCAAGAAACATGTTTCCTATATATATAACTCTATGTAAACTTTGGGTTATCGTGGCAGCCATTTTGAATAATTTTGATTATTTGACGATAATGAAAAACACAAACTTGATAGAGGCTAACCCAAGGAACATGTATGTGATATTTCACAAGAATGGAATAAGTGGTTTAGGAGATGTCGTTTGAAATTTCCTTAAATTTGACCTAGTTTTAGCCATGGCAGCCATCTTGGATGACTGGCGGCCGTGAAAAACACAAATCTGAGATGGACTATCCCAAATATCATTGTGCTTAAGTTTCATCAAAATCCTTCAAGCGGTTTAAGAGAAGATGTCATTTTTAACCTTTTCCTATATAACTCTATATAACTCTATGTAAACTTTGGATCACCGTGGCGGCCATTTTCATTATTTGACGATAACGAAAAACACAAACTTGATAGAGGCTAACCCAAGGAACATGTATATGATATTTCACAAGAATGAAATATGTGGTTTCGGAGATGTCGTTTGAAATTTACTTAAATTTGACCTAGTTTTAGATATGGCGGCCATCTTGGATGACTGGCTGCCGCAAAAAACAAAAATCTGAGAGGGACTATCCCAAATATCATTGTGCTTAAGTTTCATCAAAATCTTTCTGGCGGTTTCAGAGAAAATGTAATTTTTAACCTTTTCCTATATAACTCTTATGTAAACTTTGGGTCGGCGTGGCGGCCATTTTGATTATTTGACGATAACGAAAAACACAAACTTGATAGAGGCTAACCCAAGGAACATGTATATGATATTTCACAAGAATGCAATAAGTGGTTTCGGAGGAGATGTCGTTTGAAATTTCCTTAAATTGGCCTTATTTTAGCCATGGCGGCCATCTTGGATGACTGGCGGCCGCGAAAAACACAAATCTGAGATGGACTATCCCAAATATCATGATGATTAAGTTTCATCAAAATCCTTCCAGAGGTTTCAGAGAAGATGTCATTTTTAACCTTTTTCTATATAACTCTATGTAAACTTTGGGTCGCCGTGGTGGCCATTTTGATTATTAGACGAAAACGAAAAACACAAACTTGATAGAGGCTAACCCAAGGAACATGTATATGATATTTCACAAGAATGGAATAAGTGGTTTCGGAGATGATGCCGTTTGAAATTTCCTTAAATTTGACCTAGTTTTAGCTATGGCGGCCATCTTGTATGACTGGCGGCCGCAAAAAACAAAAATCTGAGAGGGACTATCCCAAATATCATTGTGATTAAGTTTCATCAAAATCCTTCAAGCGGTTTCAGAGTAGATGTAATTTTTAACCTTTTCCTATATAACTCCATATGTAAACTTTGAGTCGCCGTGGCGGCTATTTTGATAATTCGCGATAACGAAAAACACAATCTTGATAGAGGCCAACCCAAGGAACATGTAAATGATATTTCACAAGAATGGAATAAGTGATTTCGGAGGAGATGTCGTTAGAAATTTCCTTAAATTTGACCTAGTTTTAGCAATGGCGGCCATTTTGGATGACTGGCGGCCGCGAAAAACACAATCTGAGAGGGACTATCCCAAATATCATTGTGATTAAGTTTCATCAAAATCCTTCAAGCGGTTTCAGAGAAGATGTCATTTTTAACCTTTTCTTATTTAATTCTACTTTGGAGGTGATGTCGTTAGAAATTTCCTTAAATTTAACCTAGTTTTAGCAATGGCGGCCATCTTGGATGACTGGCGGCCGCGAAAAACACAAATCTGAGAGGGACTATCCCAAATATCATTGTGATTAAGTTTCATCAAAATCCTTAAAGCGGTTTCAGAGAAGATGTCATTTTTAACCTTTTCTTATATAACTCTATGTAAACTTTGAGTTGCCGTGGTGGCCATTTTGATTATTTGACGATAACGAAAAACACAAACTTGATAGAGGCCAACCCAAGGAACATGTATATGATATTTCAGTAGAATGGAATAAGTGGTTTCGGAGGAGATGTCGTTTGAAATTTCCTAAAATTTAACTTCGTTTTAGCCATGGCTGCCATCTTGGATGACTGGCGGCCGTGAAAAACACAAATCTGAGAGGGGCCCTCCCAAGTAACATTGTGATGAAGTTTCATCAAAATCCTTCAAGCGGTTTCAGAGGAGATGTCGATTTTATAAAATTGCTAACAGACGGACAGACAGACAGACAGACGGACGGACGGACGACGAAGGAAAAGTGAGCCAGTAGAGCTAACAATGCTATCAATGAATAAAAACTCAGATTTGAGGAAACTGTCTGCATTGTCTCTACTGTAATTGCCTGGGTGCCTATATCTACTATTATGGTTTCACATAACACTGAAATTCATCTCAAATACTGGATGTGCCCGAGTGCTTATATCTACTATTACGATTGGGCATAACACTGAAATTCATCTCAAATACTGGGAATGCCTGCATGCCTTTATCTACTATTATGGCTTGCCATAACACTGAAATTTATCTCAAATACTGGGAATGCCTGTATGCCTATATCTACTATTATGGCTTGGCATAACACCGGAACTCATCTCAAATACTGGAAATGCCTGTGTGCCTATATCTACTATTATGGTTTGGCATAACACTGAAATTCATCTCAAATATTGTGACTGTATGTGTGCCTAATTCTACTATTATGGTTTGGCATAACATTGAAATTCACTATTATGGTTTGGCATAACATTGAAATTCATCTCAAATATTGTGAATGTCTGGGTGCCTATATCTACTTTGATGGTTTGGCATAACACTGAAATTCATCTCAAATACTTGGAATGTCTGTGTGCCTATATCTACTATTATGGTTTGGCATAACACTGAAATTCACCTAAAATACTGTGACTGTATGTGTGCCTAATTCTACTATTGTGGTTTGGCATAACACTGAAATTCATCTAAAATATTGTGACTGCCTGGGTGCCTAATTCTACTATTATGATTTGGCATAACATTGAAATTCATCTCAAATATTGTGAATGTCTGGGTGCCTATACATTTTTTTATCTACTTTGATGGTTTGGCATAACATTGAAATTCATCTCAAATATTGTGAATGTCTGGGTGCCTATATCTAATATTAAGGTTTGGCATAACATTGAAATTCATAGTTTGAATATCTGGGTGGATATATCTACTATTATGGTTTGGCATAACATTGAAATTCATCTCAAATATTGTGAATGTGTGGGTGCCTATAGCTACTATTAAAGCTTGGCGTTACATTGAAATTCACCTCAAATATTGTGAATGCCTGGGTGCCTATATCTAATATTAAGGTTTGGCATAACACTGAAATTCATCTCAAATATTGTGAATGCCTGGATGACAATATCTACTATTATGGTTTGGTATGACACTGAAATTCATCTAAAATATTGTGACTGCCTGGGTGCATAATTCTACTATTATGATTTGGCATAACACTGAAATTCATCTTAAATAATGTGAATGTCTGGGTGCCTATATCTACAATTATAGTTTGGCATAACATTGAAATTCATCTGAAATATTGTGAATGTCTGGGTGCCTATAAAAAATAAAATCTACTTTTATGGTTTGGCGTAACATTGAAATTCATCTCAAATAACGAGAATATCTGGGTGACTAGATCTACAATCATTGTTTGGCATATTAATGCAATTCATCTCAAGTATTGTGAATGCCTGGCTGCATAGATCTACAATTATGCCTATATCTACTTTTATGGTTTGGCATAACATTGAACTTCATCTCAAATATTGTGAATGCATGGGCACCTATATCTAATATTAAGGTTTGGCATAACATTGAAATTCATCTCATATATTGTGAATGCCTGGGTGACTATATCTACTATTATGGTTTGACATAACACTGAAATTCATCTAAAATATTGTGACTGCCTGGGTGCCTAATTCTACTATTATCATTTGGAATAACATTGAAATTCATCTCAAATACTGTGAATATCTGGGTGCCTATATCTCCTTTGATGGTTTGGCATAACATTGAAATTCATCTCAAATACTGTGAATGCCTGGGTGACTATATCTACTATTATGGTTTAGCATAACATTGAAATTCATCTCAAATATTGTGAATGTCTGGGTGCCTATATCTCCTTTGAGGGTTTGGCATAACATTGAAATTCATCTCAAATACTGTAAATGTCTGGGTGCATAGATCAACAATTATATAGTTTGGCATAACATTGAAATTCATCACAAATATTGTGAATGTGTGGATGCCTATATCTACTATTACGGTTTGGCATTACATTGAAATTCATCTCAAATATTGTGAATGCCTATATCTACATTCATGGTTTGGCGAAACATTGAACTTCATCTCAAATATTGTGAATGCATCGGTGCCTATATCTTATATTAAGGTTTGGCATAACATTGAAATTCATCTCAAATATTGTGAATGCCTGGGTGACTATATCTACTATTATGATTTGGCATAACGCTGAAATTCATCTCAAATATTGTGAATGCCTGGGTGACTAGATCTACAATCATTGTTTGGCATAACATTGCAATTCATCTCAAGTATTGTGACTGCCTAGGTGCATAATTCTACTATTATGATTTGGCATAACACTAAAATTCATCTTAAATAATGTGAATGTCTGGGTGCCTATATCTACAATTATAGTTTGGCATAACATTGAAATTCATCGCAAATATTGTGAATGTCTGGGTGCCTATAAAAAAATTATCTACTTTTATGGTTTGGCATAACATTGAAATTCATCTCAAATAATGTGAATGTCTGGGTGACTAGATCTACAATCATTGTTTGACATAATATTGCAATTCATCTCAAGTATTGTGAATGCCTGGCTGCATAGATTTACAATTATGGCTTAGCATAACATTGAAATTCATCTCAAAATATTGTGAATGTCTGGGTACCTATATCTACTTTGATGGTTTGGCATAACATTCAAATTCATCTCAAATATTGTAAATGTCTGGGGGCCTAGATCAACAATTATAGTTTGGCATAACATTGAAATTCATCTCAAATATTGTGAATGTGTGGGTACCTATATCTACTATTACGGCTTGGCATTACATTGAGATTCATCTGAAATATTATGAATGCCTGGGTGCTTATATCTACTTTTATGGTTTGGCATAACATTGAACTTCATCTCAAATATTGTGAATGCATGGGCGCCAATATCTAATATTAAGGTTTGGCATAACATTGAAATTCATCTCAAATATTGTGAATATATTGTGACTATATCTACTATTATGGTTTGACATAACACTGAAATTCATCTAAAATATTGTGACTGCCTGGGTGCCTAATTCTACTATTATCATTTGGCATAACATTGAAATTCATCTCAAATAGTGTGAATATCTGGGTGCCTATATCTACTATTATGGTTTAGCATAACATTGAAATTCATCCAAAATATTGTGAATGTCTGGGTGCCTATATCTCCTTTGATGGTTTGGCATAACATTGAAATTCATCTCAAATACTGTAAATGTCTGGGTGCCTAGATCTACTATTATGGTTTGGCATAACATTGAAAGTCATCTCAAATATTGTGAATGCCTGGGTGCCTTTATCTACTATTATGGTTTGGCATAACATTGAAAGTCATCTCAAATATTGTGAATGCCTGGGTGCCTATATCTATGATTATGGTTTGGCATAACATTGAAATTCATCTCAAATATTGTGAAAGCCTGGGTGCCTGTATCTACTATTATGGTTTGGAATTACATTGAAATTCATCTCAAATATTTTGTATGTCTGGGTGCCTATATCTACTATTATTGTTTGGCATAACATTGAAATGTATCTCAAATATTATGAATGTGTGGGTGCCTAGATCTACTATTATGGTTTGGCATAACATTGAAATTCATCTCAAAAATTGTGAATGACTAGGTGCCTATATCTACTATTATGGTTTGGCATAACATTGCAATTCATCTCAAATATTGTGAATGCTTGGGTGCCTATATCTACTATTTATGGTTTAGCATAACATTGTAATTCATCTCTAATATTGTGAATGTCTGGGTGCCTAGATCTACCAGTTTGGCATAACACTAGTTTGGCATAACACTGAAATTCATCTCAAATACTGGGAAGGCCTGGGTACCTAATTCTACTATTATTGTTTGGCATCCCACTGAAATTCATCACAAATATTGTGAATGTCTAGGTGCCTGTATCTACTATAATGGTTTGGCATAACATTGAAATTCATCTCAAATATTTTGAATGTCTGGGTGACTAAATCTACAATGATGGTTTGGCATAAAATTGAAATTCATCTCAAATTTTGTGGATGTCTCGGTGCTATATATACTATTATTGTTTGCCATAACATTGTAATTCATCTCAAATATTGTGAATGTCTGGGTGCCTATATCTACTATTATGGTTTGGCATAACATTGAAATTCATCGCAAATATTGTGAATGCCTGGGTGCATATATCTATTATTATGGTTTGGCAAAACATTGACATTCATCACAAATATTGTGAATGCCTGGGTGCCTATATCTACTATTATAGTTTTGCATAACATTGAAATTCATCTCAAATATTGTGAATGCCTGGGTGCCTATATCTACTATTATTGGTTGGCATAATATTGAAATTCATCCAAATAATGTGAAAGCCTAGGTGCCTATATCTACTATTATGGTTTGGCAGAACACTGAAATACATCTCGAATACTGTGAATGTCAGGGTGCCTGTATCTACTACTATGGTTTGGCATAACATTGACATTCATCTCAAATATTTTGAATGCCTTGGTGCCTATATCTACTATTATGGTTTGGGATAACATTGAAATTCCTCTCAAATATTGTGACTGCCTGGTGCCTAGATCTACTATTATGCTTTGGCATAACACTGAAATTCATCTCTAATATTGTGACTGCCTGGGTGCCTAATTCTACTATTATGATTTGGCATAACACTAAAATTCATCTCAAATAATGTGAAAGCCTAGGGGCCTATATCTATTTGGTTTGGCATAACATTGAAATTCATCTCAAATATTGAGAATGTATGGGTGCTTATATCTACTTTTATGGTTTGGCATAACTTTGAAATTCATCTCTTATATTGTGAATGTCTCGGTGCCTAGATCTACTATTATGGTTTGGCAAAACATTAAAATTCATCTCAAATATTGTGAATGTCTAGGTGTCTATATCTACTATTATGGTTTGGCATGACATTGCAATTCATCTCAAATAATGTGCCTGGGTGCCTATATCTACTATTATGGGTTGACATAACATTGAAATTCATCTCAAATATTGGGAAGGCATGGGTGCCTATATCTACTATTATGGTTTGGCATAAAACTGAAATTCATCTCAAATATTGTGAATGCCTGGGTGTCTAATTCTACTATTATGGTTTGGAATAACACTGAAATTGATCTCAAATATTGTGTATATCTGGGTGCCTATATCTATTATTATGGTTTGGCATAACATTGAAATTCATCTCAAATACTGTGAATTCCTGGGTGCATATATCTACTATTATGGTTTGGCATACTATTTAAATTCATCTCTAATATTGTGAATGTCTCGGTGCCTAGATCTACTATTATGGTTTGGCATTACATCTCAAATATTGTGAATGTCTGGGTGCCTATATCTAATATTATGGTTTGGTATAACATTAATATTCATCTCAAATATTGTGACTTTCTGGGTGCCAGCCCTACTATTATGCTTTGGCATAACACTGAAATTCATCTAAAATATTGTGAATGTCTGGGTGTCTAATTCTACTATTATGGTTTGGCATAACATTGAAATTCCTCTAAAATATGGTGATTGCCTGGGTGCATAATTTTACAATTATGGTTTTGCATAACATTCAAATTGCTCTCAAATATTGTGAATGTCTGGGTGCTTATATCTACAATTATGGTTTGGATAACATTGAAATTCATTTCAAATAATGTGAAAGCCTAGGTGCCTCTATCTACTATTATGGTTTGGCATAACACTTAAATTCATCTTAAATAATGTGAAAGCCTATGTGCCTATATCTATTATTATGGTTTGGCATAACATTAAAATTCATCTCAAATAGTGTGTATATCTGGGTGCCAATATCTACTTTTATGGTTTGGCATAAAATTCAAATTCATCTCTGATATTGTGATTGTCTGGGTGCCTAGATCTACTATTTTTGGTTTTGCATAACATTGCAATTCATCTCAAATATTGTGAATGGGTGGGTGCCTATATCTACTAGTATGGTTCGTCATAACATTGAAATTCATCTCAAATACTGGGAAGTACTGGGTGCCTATATCTACTATTATGGTTTGGAATACCACTGAAATGCATCTCATAATATTGAGACTGTCTGGGTGCCTATATCTACTATTATGGTTTGACATAACATTGAAATTCATCTCAAATATTGTGAATGCCTGGGTGCCTATATCTACTATTATGGTTTGGCATAACAAATTCATCTCATATAATGTGAAATCCTAGGTGCCCATATCTACTATTATGGTTTAGGAGACCATTGAAATTCATCTCAAATATGGTGAATATCTGGGTGCCTATATGGTTTGGCATAACATTGACATTCATCTCAAATATTGTGAATGTCTAGGTGCCTATATCCACACTTATGGTTTGGCATAACATTGAAATTCATCTCTTATATTGTGAATGTCTGGGTCCCTAGATCTACTAGTATGCGTTGGCATAACACTGAAATTCATCTAAAATATTGTGACTGCCTGGGCACCCAATTCTACTATTATGATTTGGCATAACACTGAACTTCATCTCAAATAAAGTGAAAGCCTAGGTGCCTATATTTATTATTATGGTTTGGCATAACTCTGAAATTCATCTCTCATATTGTGAATGTCTGGGTGCCTAGATATACTATTACGGTTTTGCATAACATAGAAATTCATCTCAAATATTGTGACTGTCTAGGTGCCTACATCTTATATTATGGTTTGGCATAACATTGCAATTCATCTCAAATATTGTGAATGCCTGGGTGCCTAATATCTACTATTATGGTTTGGCATAACATTGAAATTCATCTCAAATACTGGGAAGACCTTGGTGCCCATATCTACTATTATGGTTTGGCATAACATTGAAATTAATCTCAAATATTATGACTGCCTGGATGCCTATATCTACTATTATGGTTTGGCATAATACTGAAATTCATCTCAATTATTGTGAATGCCTGGGTGCCTAATTCTGTTATTATGGTTTGGCATAACACTGAAATTCATCTCAAATATTGTGATGTCTGGGTGTCTATATCTACTATTACTGATTGGCATAACATTGAAATTCATCGCAAATATTGTAAATCCCTGGGTGCCTATATCTACTATTACTGGTTTGCATAACATTAAAATTCATTTCAAATAATGTGAAAGCCTAGGTGCCTATATCTACTATTACGGTTTGGCAGAACATTGTAATACATCATAAATATGATGACGGCCTGTGTTCCTAATTCTACTATTATGATTTGGAATAACACTGAAATTCGTCTCAAATAATGTGAAATTGTAGGTGCCTATATCTATTATTATGGTTTGGCATAACATTAAAATTCATCTCAAATATTGTGAATGTCTAGGTGCCTATATCTACTATTATGGTTTGGCATAACATTGAAATTCATCTCAAATACTGGGAAGTCCTGGGTGCATATATCTACTTCTATGGTTTGGCATAATATTTAAATTCATCTCTAATATTGTGAATGTCTCGGTGCCTAGATCTACTTTTATGGTTTGGCATAACACTGAAATTCATTTCAAATACTGAGAAGGCTTGGGTGCCTATATCTACTATTATATTCAGGCATAACATTGAAATTCATCTCAAATAGTGTGAATGCCTGGGTGCCTATATCTACTATTATGGTTTGGCATTACATTTCAAATATTGTGAATGTCTGGGTGCCTATATCTAATATTATGGTTTGGTATAACATTAATATTCATCTCAAATATTGTGACTTTCTGGGTGCTTAGATCTACTATTATGCTTTGGCATAACACTGAAATTCATCTCAAATATTGTGAATGTCTGGGTGCCTAATTCTACTATTATGCTTTGGCATAACATCGAAATTCATCTCAAATATGGTGATTGCCCGGGTGCTAATTTTACAATTATGGTTTGGCATAACATTAAAATTCATCTCAAATATTGTGAATGTCTAGGTGCCTATATCTACTATTATGGTTTGGCATAACATTCAAATTGCTCTCAAATATTGTGAATGTCTGGGTGCCTAGATCTACAATTATGGCTTGGCATAACATTGAAATTCATCTCAAATATTGTGAATATCTGGGTGCCTATATCTACTATTAGTGTTTGGCATAACATAGAAATTCATCGCAAATATTGCGAATCCCTGGGTGCCTATATCTACTATTATTGGTTGGCATAACATCGAAATTCATCTTAAATAATGTGAAAGCCTAGGTGCCTATATCTACTATGGTTTGGCATAATATTTAAATTCATCTCTAATAATGTGAATGTCTGGGTGCCTAATTTTACAATTATGGTTTGGCATAACATTGAAATTCATCTCAAATATGGTGATTGCCTGGGTGCCTAACTTCACAATTATGGTTTGGCATAACATTGAAATACATCTCAAATATTGTGAATGTTTGGGTGCCTGTATCTACTATTATGGTTTGGCATAAAATTGACATTCATCTCAAATATTGTAAATGCCCGGGTGCCTATATTTACTATTATGTTTTGGCATAACATTGAAATTCGTCTCAAATATTGTGACTGCCTGGGTGGCTAGATCTACTATTATGCTTTGGCATAACACTGAAATTCATCTCAAATATGATGACTGCCTGGGTGCCTAATTCTACTATTATGATTTGGAATAACACTGAAATTCATCTCAAATAATGTGAAAGACTAGGTGCCTATATCTATTATTATGGTTTGGCATAACACTGAAATTCATCTCTTATATTGTGAATGTCTGGGTGACTAGATCTACTATTATGGTTTGGCATAACATTGAAATTCATCTCAAATATTGTGAATGTCTATGTACCTATATCTGCTAAAAATGGTTTGGCATAACTTTGCAATTCATCTCAAATATTGTGAATGCCTGGGTGCCTATATCTACTATTATGGTTTTGCATATCATTGAAATTCATCTCAATCACTGGGAAGGCCTGGCTTTCGTTTTCTACACTGAAATTCATCTCAAATACTAGAAATGCCTGGGTGCCCAAATCTACTATTATGGTTTGGCATAACACTGAAATTCATATCAAATATGGTGACTGCCTGGGTGCCTAATTTTACAATTATGGTTTGGCATAACATTGAAATTAATCTCAAATATTGTGAATGTATGGGTGCCTATATATACTATTATTGGTTGGCATAACATTGAAATTCATCTCTTATATTGTGAATGTCTGGGTGACTAGGTCTACTATTATGGTTTGGCATTACATTGAAATTCATCGCAAATATTGTGACTGCCTGGGTGCCTAGATCTACTATTATGCTTTGGCATAACACTGAAATTCATCTCAAATATGATGCCTGCCTGGGTGCCCTCATTCTACTATTATTATTTGGCATAACACTGAAATTCATCTCAAATAATGTGAAAGCCTAGGTGCCTATATCTAATATTATGGTTTGGCATAACATTGAAATTCATCTCAAGTATTGTGAATGTCTGGGTGCCTATATCTACACTTATGGTTTGGCATAACATTGAAATTCATCTCTTATATTGTGAAATGTCTGGGTCCCTAGATCTACTATTATGGTTTGGCATAACACTGAAATTCATCTGAAATATTGTGAATGTCTAGCTGCCTATATCTACTATTCTGGTTTGTCATAACATTGCAATTCATCTCAAATATTGTGAATGCCTGGGTGCCTATATCTATTATTATTGTTTGGCATAATATTGAAATTCATCTCTAATATTGTGAATGTCTGGGTGCTTAGATCTACTGTTATGGTTTGGCATAACACTGAAATTCATCTCAAATACTGGAAAGGCCTGAGTGCCTATATCTACTATTATGGTTTGGCATAACATTGAAATTCATCTCAAATATTGTCAATCGCTGGGTGCCTATATCTACTATTATGGTTTGGCATTACATTGAAATTCATCTCAAATATTGTGAATCTCTGAGTGCCTGTATCTACTATTATGGTTTGGCATAACATTGAAATTTATCTCAAATATTGTGACTGCCTGGGTGCCTATATCTACTATTATGGTTTGGCATAACATTGAAATTCATCGCAATATTAAAATTCATTAAGATTTGGCATCAACACTGAAATTCATCTCAAATACTGGAAATGCCTGGGTGCCTAAATCTACTATTATGGTTTGGCATAACACTGAAATTTATCTCAAATACTGGGAAGGCCGGTGTGCCTGTATCTACCATTATGGTTTGGCATTACATTGAAATTCATCTCAAATATTGTGAATGTCTGGGTGACTAGATCTACTATTATGGTTTGGCATAACATTGAAATTCATCTCAAATATTGTGAATGTCTATGTACCTATATCTGCTAAAAATGGTTTGGCATAACTTTGCAATTCATCTCAAATATTGTGAATGCCTGGGTGCCTATATCTACTATTATGGTTTTGCATATCATTGAAATTCATCTCAATCACTGGGAAGGCCTGGCTTTCGTTTTCTACACTGAAATTCATCTCAAATACTAGAAATGCCTGGGTGCCCAAATCTACTATTATGGTTTGGCATAACACTGAAATTCATATCAAATATGGTGACTGCCTGGGTGCCTAATTTTACAATTATGGTTTGGCATAACATTGAAATTAATCTCAAATATTGTGATGTATGGGTGCCTATATATACTATTATTGGTTGGCATAACATTGAAATTCATCTCTTATATTGTGAATGTCTGGGTGACTAGGTCTACTATTATGGTTTGGCATAACATTGAAATTCATCGCAAATATTGTGACTGCCTGGGTGCCTAGATCTACTATTATGCTTTGGCATAACACTGAAATTCATCTCAAATATGATGCCTGCCTGGGTGCCCTCATTCTACTATTATTATTTGGCATAACACTGAAATTCATCTCAAATAATGTGAAAGCCTAGGTGCCTATATCTAATATTATGGTTTGGCATAACATTGAAATTCATCTCAAGTATTGTGAATGTCTGGGTGCCTATATCTACACTTATGGTTTGGCATAACATTGAAATTCATCTCTTATATTGTGAATGTCTGGGTCCCTAGATCTACTATTATGGTCTGGCATAACACTGAAATTCATCTGAAATATTGTGAATGTCTGGCTGCCTATATCTACTACTCTGGTTTGTCATAACATTGCAATTCATCTCAAATATTGTGAATGCCTGGGTGCCTATATCTATAATTATTGTTTGGCATAATATTGAAATTCATCTCTAATATTGTGAATGTCTGGGTGCTTAGATCTACTGTTATGGTTTGGCATAACACTGAAATTCATCTCAAATACTGGAAAGGCCTGAGTGCCTATATCTACTATTATGGTTTGGCATAACATTGAAATTCATCTCAAATATTGTCAATGCCTGGGTGCCTATATCTACTATTATGGTTTGGCATTACATTGAAATTCATCTCAAATATTGTGAATCTCTGAGTGCCTGTATCTACTATTATGGTTTGGCATAACATTGAAATTCATCTCAAATATTGTGACTGCCTGGGTGCCTATATCTACTATTATGGTTTGGCATAACATTGAAATTCATCGCAAATATTGTGAGTGCCTGGGTGTCTAATTCTACTATTAAGATTTGGCATCAACACTGAAATTCATCTCAAATACTGGAAATGCCTGGGTGCCTAAATCGACTATTATGGTTTGGCATAACACTGAAATTTATCTCAAATACTGGGAAGGCCGGTGTGCCTGTATCTACTATTATGGTTTGGCATTAAATTGAAATTCATCTCAAATATTGTGAATCTCTGAGTGCCTATATCTACTATTATGGTTTGGTATAACATTGAAATTCATCTCAAATATTGCGACTGTCTGGGTACCTAGATCTACTATTATGCTTTGGCATAACACTGAAATTCATCTCTAATATTGTGACTGTCTGGGTGCCTAATTCTACTATTATGGTTTGGCATAATATTGAAATTCATCTCAAATATTGTGAGTGCCTGGGTGCCTAATTCTACTATTAAGATTTGGCATCAACACTGAAATTCATCTCAAATACTGGAAATGCCTGGGTGTCTAAATCTACTATTATGGTTTGGCATAACACTGAAATTCATCTCAAATATTGTGACTGCCTGGGTGCCTAATTCTACTATTATGGTTTGGCATAACATTGAAATTCATCTTACATATGGTGACTGCCTGGTGCCTAATTTTACAATTATGGTTTGGTAAAACATTGAAATTCATCTCAAATATTGTAAATGCCTGGGTGCCTATATCTACTATTATGGTTTGGCATAACACTCAAATTCATCTCAAATAATGTGAAAGCTTAGGTGCCTATATCTACTATTATGGTTTGGCAGAACATTGAAATTCATCTCAAATAGGTGCCTATATCTACTACCTATCATCTCAAATACTGGGAAGGCCTGGGTGCCTACATCTACTATTACAGTTTGGCTTAACATTGAAATTCATCTCAAATATTGTGAATGTCTTGGTGCCTAGATCTGCTATTATGGTTTGGCATAACACTGAAATTTATCTCAAATATGGTGACTGCCTGGGTGCCTAATTTTACAATTATGGTTTGGCATAACATTGAAATTGATCTCAAATATTGTGAATGTCTGGGTGCCTATATCTACTATTATTGGTTGGCATAACATTGAATTCATCTCATATTGTGAATGTCTGGGTGACTAGGTCTACTATTATGGTTTGGCATAACACTGAAATTCATCGCAAATATCGTGAATGCCTGGGTGCCTATATCTACTATTATTGGTTGGCATAACATTGAAATTCATCTCAAATATTGTGACTGCCTGGGTGCCTAGATCTACTATTATGCTTTGGCATAACACTGAAATTCATCTCAAATATGATGCTTGCCTGGGTGCCCTCATTCTACTATTATTATTTGGCATAACACTGAAATTCATCTCAAATATGTGAAAGCCTAGGTGCCTATATCCATTATTATGGTTTGGAATAACATTGAAATTCATCTCAAGTATTGTGCATGTCTGGGTGCCTATATCTACTCTTATGGTTTGGCATAACACTGAAATTCATCTCTTATATTGTGAATGTCTGGGTCCCTAGATCTACTATTATGGTTTGGCATAACACTGAAATTCATCTGAAATATTGTGAATGTCTAGCTGCCTATATCTACTACTCTGGTTTGTCATAACATTGCAATTCATCTGAAATATTGTGAATGCCTGGGTGCCTATATCTACTATTATGGTTTGGCATAATATTGAAATTCATCACTAATATTGTGAATGTCTGGGTGCTTAGATCTACTATTATGGTTTGGCATAGCACTGAAATTCATCTCAAATACTGGAAAGGCCTGGGTGCCTATATCTACTATTATGGTTTGGCATAACATTGAAATTCATCTCAATCACTGGGAAGGCCTGGGTTTCTATTTCTACACTGAAATTTATCTCAAATACTAGAAATGCCTGGGTGCCCAAATCTACTATTATGATTTGGCATAACACTGAAATTCATATCAAATATGGTGACTGCCTGGGTGCCTAATTTTACTATTATGGTTGGGCATAACATTGAAATTCATCTCTTATATTGTGAATGTCTGGGTGACTAGGTCTACTATTATGGTTTGGCATAACATTGAAATTCATCGCAAATATTGTGAATGCCTGGGTGCCTATATCTACTATTATTGGTTGGCATAACATTGAAATTCATCTCAAATATTGTGACTGCCTGGTTGCCTAGATCTACTATTATGCTTTGGCATAACACTGAAATTCATCTCAAATATGATGCCTGCCTGGGTGCCCTCATTCTACTATTATTATTTGGCATAACACTGAAATTCATCTCAAATAATGTGAAAGCCTAGGTGCCTATATCTATTATTATGGTGTGGCATAACATTGAAATTCATCTCAAATATTGTGAATGCCTGGGTGCCTGTATCTACTATTATGGTTTGGCATTACATTGAAATTCATCTCAAATATTGTGAATCTCTGAGTGCCTATATCTACTATTATGGTTTGGCATAACATTGAAATTCATCTCAAATAGTGTGAGTGCCTGGGTGCCTAATTCTACTATTAAGATTTGGCATCAACACTGAAATTCATCTCAAATACTGGAAATGCCTGGGTGTCTAAATCTACTATTATGGTTTGGCATAACACTGAAATTCATCTCAAATATTGTGACTGCCTGGGTGCCTAATTCTACTATTATGGTTTGGCATAACATAGAAATTCATCTGACATACGGTGACTGCCTGGTGCCTAATTTTACAATTATGGTTTGGTAAAACATTGAAATTCATCTCAAATATTGTAAATGCCTGGGTGCCTATATCTACTATTATGGTTTGGCATAACACTGAAATTCATCTCAAATACTGGAAAGGCCTGAGTGCCTATATCTACTATTATGGTTTGGCAGAACATTGAAATTCATCTCAAATAGGTGCCTATATCTACTATCATGGTTTGGCAGAACACTGAAAATCATCTCATATACTGGGAAGGCCTGGGTGCCTACATCTACTATTATGGTTTGGCATAACACTGAAATTCATCTCAAATATTGTGAATGTCTTGGTGCCTAGATCTGCTATTATGGTTTGGCATAACATTGAAATTCATCTCAAATATTGTGAATGTCTGGGTGCCTATATCTACTACTATGGTTTGGCATAACATTGAAATTCATCTCAAATATTGCGAATGCCCCAAATAGTTCAAAAATAACTGGCAGGAAAGAATATGTCATGAACACCCTAGAGTTGACCATTCTGGATGATGCATATCATGCCATTTGTCAGAACAGTTAAAAAGTTAAAACAAACATTGAATTGTATTGTATAAACATCAAAACATAAGGCTTTAAAAAGAATAAGTTGACACAGCAACTTGTGTACCTTCTTACTACAGCATCCATGAATTCCTGTATGAATTCATCATATATCTCCCCTCTTACTCGAGACTTCCTTCGTCCAATGTAAAATGGATCTTCTAGCAATTTCTGCAATAGTTCAATTGTAAGCAACAGTGCAAAAAGTTTAACTCGCTCTACTAGCTATATGTTGTCAATGGTCGGTTGGGGTGGTGTGGGATGCATCGTGGGGTGGTGGGCTGGGCTGGATTGTGGTGGGGTGGGGTGGGGTGGGTGGGGTGGGGTGGGGTGGATAGAAGGATTGTTTGTCAGATATGGCAGTATCAAACTAGTTTTTTTATAAAGTGTCTTCAGTTACCAAGATATAGTATTTGGCTCAAGTTTGGCTAGCTTTAAAACAAATCAAACTTTCGTTAATATAAACACTCAAACCAAGTTTGACATGTGACCCAGGGGCGGGGCCAAATTTGACCCCAGGGTCACCATTTGAACAAAATTGGTAGAGGACCATAAGCTGAGTGTAGATACAAAATATTTAAACTGTTGGCTCTTGTCATTTCAGAGATTTCTTAAGTTTGTCCCTATATAAGTTTATGTAAACCATGCGACCCTGGGAACAGGGCCAAATTTGACTCCAGGGTCACCATTTGAACAGACTTGGTAGAGGACCATAAGCTGATGGTAAATACAAAATATTAAACCTCTGGCTTTTGTAGTTAAAGAAAAGAAGATGTTTTAAGTTTTTCCCTATGTAACTATAAGTAAAACATGTGACCCCTGGGGTTGGGCCAAATTTGACCTCAGGGTCACCATTCAAACAAACTTGGAAGAGGATCCATAAGTTGATAAAAATTAAACAAGTGGCCCAAGTGGGCCTGTTAACACTCTACTGACTCTTATAACATTGATGAAACGAGCCCGACTGCTGGTATATTTCATGGTTTTCTGAAAGTTTTGTATGAAAAATTAATCTCTCTGAAATTATTGTTGTTGTCAATTTTAGTGTTTTACTATGTTTGTAATGTACCTATGTTTAACATAAAGACAAAATATGAAAAAGAATATTATAATATATTGGATTTAACAAAGAACAGTACACACAAGAGCTGTCAGAGGACAGCGCAGCTCGACTATTCGAATTTTCAGAGAACAAGAAATGATACACCCGGCATACCATTAGTGAATATAAAGGGGCAAAAAGGAAAACATTGGAATTTTCATTAAATCAAGGGCCACACTTTTTCTGTGATGACACGGAGGTAATTTCATAATAATCCTTTCAAAGGATACATAATGCAAATTTTATAAGTTGAAAATTTGAAGATAATATGTTAAAAGTATATGTAAATGCAGTTGACCTTTGATCCCTTTGTGACCTTGACCTTTCATCCAATGATGTGTGTGTGTGTGTGTAATTCTAAGGTTTATAGTCCGTCCGCCAACGAACACGTCAAGGTATACCTGACGCGATGGGCACAATAGAGTCTGGACTTTTTCATCCAATGATCTTGAACTCAATAGATATGATCATCGTCAAATTTATAATAAAGTATGTAAGTTTGATGATGATTGGATAAAAAATGTTGAAGTTATTTACATGTTAAGAAATGCAGACGGATGCTAAGAGCATATCAACACATAAATGCAATTTGTGACCATGAACTTTGACCTATAGACCCCATAAGATCCTTCGAACAGTCAAATTAAAAATATCAAATTATTTGTAAAGTTTGAAGTCTAGGGTCTATGCTGGTTGGATGGTTGTATCCGTCTGTTAATGCCCAGTAAGTGTATATATGGTTATAGGGTAGGGATCTCAATGGTTTACAAGTTATGACCCAGGCGCTATGTCACCAGGGGTAGGGAAGGAGTCCGGGGTCTATGCTGGTTAGATGGTTGTATCCGTCTGTTCATGCCCACTAAGTGTATATAAGGTTATAGGGAAGTGATCTTAACGGTTTCCAAATTATGACCCAGAGGCTATGTCCCCAGGGTTGGGGAAGGACATCGGGGTCTATGCTGGTTGAGTGGTTGCATCCGTCTGTTCATGCCCAGTAAGTGTATATATGGATATAGGGCGGCAATCTCAATGGTTTCCAAATTATGACCGAGGGGCTATGTCCCCAGGGGTGGGGAAGGAGCCCGGGGTCTATGCTGGTTGGGTGGTTATATCTGTCTGTTCGTGCCCAATAAGTGTATATATGGTTATAGGGTGGGGATCTCAACGGTTTACAAGTTATGACCCAGGGGCTATGTCACCAGAGGTTTAGAAGGAGTCCGGGGTCTATGCTTTTTGGGTGGTTGTATCCATCTGTTCATGCCCAGTAAGTGTATATATGGTTATAGGGCAGGGATCTCAATGGTTTCCAAGTTATGACCGAGGGGCTATGTCCCCAGGGGTGCGGAAGGAGACCGGGGTCTATGCTGGTTGGGTGGTTATATCCGTCTGTTCATGCCCAGTAAGTGTATATATGGTTTTAGGGTGGGGATCTCAAAGGTTAACAAGTTATGACTCAGGTGGCTCACCCACACTCTCACGCTTCACCTCTTGTGACCCCCTGGGTGGGTCCAATTCTCACCCCAGGATCACCATTTGAGCAAACTTGGTAGGGGACTACTAGACGATGATGCATACAAAATATTAAGCTGCAGCCCTTTTTGTTTCGAAAAAAAAGATTTTGAAGTGATTTTCCTATATACTTCTGTGTAAAAATGAAATGTTTTACCAATTCAGTGGCCATAATTTTGTAAAAATGAATGGAAGAGTTTCTGGATAAGGTGCAGAATTTGATGGGAAACATTAGTGTAAAGTTTGAATGCAATAGCTTGAGTAGTTTTGAAGTTATCAATATATTGCACAAAAAAATTAAGGTAAAGACATGACAATCAAAGGGCCATAACTTTGTCAAAATGCAAGGAAGAGTTATGGGGATTGTTGGATAAGGTGCAGAATTTGATTGGAAACTTTAGTACAAAGTTTTAATGCAATAGCTTGAGCAGTTTTAAAGTTATACATCTATTGCACAAAAACCTTTTTCGTGGTGAGTAGGATAGCTCTCACTATTCGAACTCACTATTCTTCGAATAGTCGAGCTAAAAATGCTATGTATATCAACTTATTTTAACACTTATTTAAAGGCAAACAAAATGGAACAGTGTAATATAATTTCAATTAACAGTATCACAATTAGCATTTTTTGCTAATTCAGTGGCCATAACTCTGGTGTTACTGGTCCGATCTGGCCCATTATCGAACTCGTTCGAGATCTTATGGTCATATACAATCGGTGCAAGTTTGGTTAAGATTGCTCAAGTAATGTGGCCTCTATTGTGTAAACAAGCTAAAAGTTGACGACAAATGACAAACGACAGACAGACGACATACGACAAACGACGGACGACGGACGAAGAGTGGTCATATTAGCTCACACTTGAGCACAACAGGTGAGCTAAAAAATAAATAAATCAAACTAGCCTTTACAAAGTTACTGTATTAAAACATTTAAAAGGCAATAACTCTGCCAAAACCGGAACACGGCGATGATATGCGCAACTAGGCTTCGTACTCATCATCTCCATCAAAATTTGTTAGAATTTGGCCAGGGTTCAGAAGAGACAAGTCTGGATAAAGGTTGTGTATCAAAACCTTTAAAGGGCTGTAACTCGCGCAAAAATCATTTAACCGGAAAGCGGCGATGGTATGCACAACTCATCATCCCTGCAAAGTTTCAATGAAATCCGGCCAGGGGTTCAGGAGAAATAGTCCGGACAAAATTTGTGTATTAAAACAAGAGGTCAATGACCTTGAAGCTCTATTGATTGATTTTGATTTCAGGAAGTAGTCGCTACAGACTTGTTTTTTGAAAATCTATTTTTTAACCGTGGCGGCCATCTTGAAATTTTGCTAGGATCAATTAGACATTAAGAGCAACATTCCTGTGAAGTTTCATGAAAATCCGTCAAGTAGTTTCAGAGGAGTAGTCGCTACAAGTTTTCATTATATAACTCTATGTAAACAAAGATGGCCGCTGGTAGCCATGTTTAACGTCAAATCAAAACGATTTTCGACAAGGACCAACATCATGTCATACTGATCATTTTAGAAAAAGTCCCATATCAATATCTCTTATAGTTTTGAAGAAGTAGTCGCTACAAACTTATTTATTTTAAATCTATTTTTAGCTGTGGCGGCCATCTTGAATTTCCGGCCGACCTGAAATTTTTCTAGGATCAACTAGACATCAAGAGCAACATTCCTGTGAAGTTTCATGAACATCCGTCAAGTAGTTTCAGAGAAGTAGTCGCCTACAAGTTTTTACCATATAACTCTATGTAACCAAAGATGGCCACTGGTAGCCATGTTTAACGTCGAATCAAAATAATTTTCCACAAGGATCAACATCATGTAATGCTGATCATTTTAGAAAAAGTCCCATATCAATATCACTTATAGTTTTCAAGAAGTAGTCGCTACAAACTTATTTTTTAAAAATCTATTTTTAGCTGTGACGGCCATCTTGAATTTCTGGCAGATCTGAAATTTTGCTAGGATCAATTAGACATCAAGAGCAACATTCCTGTAAAGTTTCATGACAATCCGTCAAGTAGTTTCAGAGAAGTAGTCGCTACAAGTTTTCATTATATAACTCTATGTAAACAAAGATGGCCACTGGTAGCCATATTTAACGTCAAATCAAAACGATTTTCGACAAGGACCAACATCATGTCATACATCATTTTAGAAAAAGTCCCATATCAATATCTCTTATAGTTTTGAAGAAGTAGTCGCTACAAACTTATTTATTTTAAATCTATTTTTAGCTGTGGCGGCCATCTTGAATTTCCGGCCGACCTGAAATTTTTCTAGGATCAACTAGACATCAAGAGCAACATTCCTATGAAGTTTCATGAACATCCGTCAAGTAGTTTCAGAGGAGTAGTCGCTACAAGTTTTTACTATATAACTCTATGTAACCAAAGATGGCCACTGGCAGCCATGTTTAACGTCGAATCAAAATAATTTTCCACAAGGATCAACATCATGTCATGCTGATCATTTTAGAAAAAGTCCCATATCAATATCACTTATAGTTTTCAAGAAGTAGTCGCTACAAACTTATTTTTTAAAAATCTATTTTTAGCTGTGACGGCCATCTTGAATTTCTGGCAGTTCTGAAATTTTGCTAGGATCAATTAGACATCAAGAGCAACATTCCTGTAAAGTTTAATGACAATCCGTCAAGTAGTTTCAGAGGAGTAGTCGCTACAAGTTTTTACTATATAACTCTATGTAAACAAAGATGGCCGCTGGCAGCCATGTTTAACGTTGAATCAAAACGATTTTTGACAAGGATCAACATCATGTCATGCTGATCATTTAAGAAAAAGTCCCATATCAATATCACTTATAGTTTTCAAGAAGTAGTCGCTACAAACTTGTATTTTAAAACTCTATTTTTAGCTTTGGCGGCCATCTTGGATTTCACATCAACATGAATTTTTGCTAGGATCAACTAGACTTTATGGGCAACATTTCTGTAAAGTTTCATGAATATCCATCCAGTAGTTTCAGAGGAGTTGTCGCTACAAATAAAAGTTTACGGACAGACAGACGGACAGACGGTCGACGGACGCCGCACCACGGCATAAGCTCTGCTGATCTCTGATCAGTCGAGCTAAAAATTAAAGGACCATAACTCCACCCAAAATCATTCAACTGAAATACGGCGATGACATGCATAACTAGGCTTGGTACTGATAAGCCCTGCAAAGTTTCATTAAAATCCGGCCAAATGAAGGCCCTTTCGTCTTAATGTGGCAAAATACAGTATTTTTAACTGAATCAAGGACCGTAACGCAGGTGTTACTAATCTGATTTGAATGGTTTTCAAACTTGTCTAAGCTTTCATTGATATTAACAATCTGGTAAAGTTTGGAAAAGATCCGATAAACAAGAGGCCCAAGAGGACCTGTATCGCTCTACCACCTATATGGTGTCCATGGTGGGGTGGGGTGGGGTGTGGTGGGGGATAGAAGCATTGTAGTAATTATGGCAATATCAAACTAGTTTTTTACAAAGTGTCTTCAATTACCAAGATATAGGGGAAGGGATGTATTTGGCTCAAGTTTGGCTGGCTTTAAAACAAATCAAACTTTCTTTAATATAAACACTCAAACATGTCTCCCAGGGGCGGGGTCAAATCTGACCCAAGGTCACCATTTCAACAAACTTGGTAGAGGACCAAAAGCTGAGTGTAAATACAAAATATTAAACTGTTGGCTCTTGAAATTTCAGAGAGGAAGATTTTTTAAGTTTGTCCCTATATAAGTCTATGTACAACATGTGATCCCGGGGACAGGGCCAAATTTGACTCCAGGGTCACCATTTGAACAAAATAGGAAGAGGACCATAGGCTGAGTCTAATTACAAAATATTAAAACTTCGACTCTTGTAGTTAAAGAGAAGAAGATGTTTAAAGTTTTTCCATATATATAAGTCTATGTAAAACTGTGACCCCTGGGGCAGGGCCAAATTAGACCCCAGGGTCACCATTTAAACAATGTTTTTAGAGGAACATAAGCTGAATTTTTGAAATTCTTCCCTATAACTCTATGTAAAGCTGATCCAACAAGGGCCTCTAAGCTCCCAATTAAAGAAAAAAGAACCATGGTTTCTTACGAGAAAAAAAATACTAAAAAATAAAAAATTTAAAACATTTAATCATATTTTTTTTAAAAATTAAAAACAAAAATAATTTAAAAGCTTTCATTGATACCAACAATCTGGCCATGTTTGGGAAATATTGAATACAAAATGAAGGCGCTAAAGTGTTAACAAGGCTGAAAATGGCATTTTTCATTAATTCACAGGCACATAACTCTGGTGTTCCTAGTCCAATATAGCTGGTTTTCAAACTTGTCTGAGCTTTCATAGATATTAACAATCTGGTAAAGTTTGGTAAAGATCGGATGGAAATGAAGGCCCCATCATCTTAACGAGGCAAAATATAGAATTTGTAACTAAATCAAGGGCCATGACTCCCATCTGGCTGGTTTTCAAACTTGTCCGAGTTTTCACCAATATTAACAATCTGGTATAGTTTGGTAAAGATCGGATGAAAAATGAAGGACCTATCATTTTAACAAGGCAAAATATAGCATTTTTAACTAAATTAATGGCCATAACTCTGCTGTTACTGGTCCGATCTGGCTGGTTTTCAAACTTGTCCGAGCTTTCATTGATATTAACAATGGTAAAGTTTGGTAAAGATCGGATGAAAAATGAAGGCCCTATCGTCTTAACGAGACAAAAGTTTATGACGGACGGACGGACGATGGATGGACGGACGGACGACCGACAACTCGGCATCCCATAAGCTCTGGAGGCCTTGGACCAGTAGAGAGAAAAAATTACACAAAAATGCCTGAGAAAGTTAGAATCAACCCATTATCACAAGAAATTGCATTAAAAAATGTCCTTAAGTCTCATGAATATTTGCCAAGTGGTTTTGGAGGGGAGTAATAAAAGGTTTATCCTATATAGACCTACTGAAAAAAAAATAGACACTGGCCACCATCTTGAAAGTCTGTTAACAAATAGTTTCATTTTGGATCAACTCCTTAATTTGTGCATATCACTTTGGTAAGGTGAAATATCAATCTCTTGCAGTCCAAGAGAAAATGTACCGTTCGACAAAATCAAGAGAGTAATCACTAATGAGAAACCTTGAGCAAGGTGTGATTTACAGTCATAGGGACAATGTTAACACTATATCAGTTAGGGCTGTAACGATACGCCTAGCTCACGACACGATACGTATCGCGATACAGGGCTCACGATACGATATGATGGTTTTTTTTATAATTCAAATTAAACTAATAAAGTATGTGCTTAGAAAGCTATACAATGTGAAAAACGTTTAAACGTTCATATCCTTTAAGTTTTTTCAAGAATATCCATCATATATAGGGCAGTTCTCCTCCCAGTAAATTGTATATTGTCATAATTCATAATTTTCCACTGCAGAGATGTAGAGATTTTATCTTATTTTCAGTAGGTGAAAAAAGGTGTGTTACTCGGTTCTTATCCTTAGGTTCTATAGTAAAATAAAATCTTTGGCATAGGTAAAAGACAATAATTTTCAAGATTTTAATTTTGAAAGATACATATATTGAATCAATTTGCATGAATGTGCATGAAATATGCAGGGTTTTAAAAGAATCACACTGTATATACCTTAATTTTAACAGTAAACTTGGTTGAACATCAAGGATAAAGACTGAGTTTATCAGGGTAAAGACCGAGTTTATCACCTACCAGAATATATTGGTATGTCTTATTTCTGGTCACTGATTGGTCAGTTTTTTTGATGATGATGGATCAAAATTATCAATATCATAAATATCAACAACACTTGTAAATTTGTTTACATGTCCACATTTCACTGACTTTTTTAAAATCTTACGCGAAACCTTCATTGATAATCTCTCCAGTAACGTGGTTACATAAGTAAAACGCACAAACAGCAAGTTTATGTATTCAGCATTTCAAACAAATATTCCAAGTATTTCGCATTTTATTTCCGCATTGCGTCTGTTACTGATTTCCTTTTGAAAAGTTTAGAAAAATAAGTTTGTTTCTTGCAGGCAGGTGCGTGACAATAGAGCAAGCACCTGCTACCTTCATTTTGTCGAAGAAATGCCAGAATTGTTTAAGCACATTTGGGTCAATTTAGTGTGTTTTCTGTACATTTCTGGCGGGTTTATGCGGTCTGATCCCTAGTAAGAGCTGCCATTGTAGAAAACGACGACTTTGTGTGATGTAAGAAATGTGTTTTATTTTTAGAAAGTAAGACTGGTTTTCTTTCTTCCGCAATAATTAATAAACCTGGTTGATAACAAATGTAAACCCGATCAATGAGATTCCCCTGTGTCTATTTATAGCACGCAGGCACTAACGGGAGCTGTTCTTTCTGTAGGAAAGAATTTTTCAAATAGAGGTAGAAGACTTGTATTTCTTTGATAGTGTTTTTCAGTAAAAATAACTTGAAAGTCATGTTAATCAATACTACATCAATTCGAATCTGGGTTCAAATGGGATGAATCGTGATTAATCGCTATTTTGGTGAATTGTTACGGCCTTAATATCAGTGATTTTGTCTAGGATGCATAATATTTGCTGTGTACTCACAACTGAAACAATAGTGTGTTTGCAGAACGTGTAGTAAATCCCACGGCATTGTGCTTTCAACGTACACCAGTTTTCTGATTTCCTATTTCTCTTTAAATTGTGGGCTTTATCTCGGGCGGTATATCTCTCAGCAGCAAAAACCAGGTTTGTATTTTCATCTGACCAATCATAATCATCGATCTTGCAGTAGTCTCAATCGTCTGTGGACTCATGGTTTTTCCAAAGGACTCATAAATTCTGAAGGCAGTGTATAATGCTGTATAATGCTCCCTGCACTATCATGGTGTGATGCATAAGAAGTCATACAAAATGATTACCTGATTATTAGTTCCAACATCAAGACAAACTGGCAGACACTGGTGGGGCGGGATTCCTCCAAGGGCTGTATACAGTGAGAGTTTACCAACAGGAATTCCCATACCATCTACTCCCAAATCGCCCAATCCCAGAATCCTTTCACCATCAGTTACAACAATAGCCTGTTATAATAAACATGGAAACATTTAAAAAATCAGCTAAAAGGACAGAATTTGCAAAAGAATGATAGCAACTGTATGTATGGAGATTTTGGCCTAGGCCTAAACAACATGAAAACTTCATTTTGTAACTTTTACACACATTTTGTAATGGAACAATTACATCGAGCATTCCCTACTTTTCAATGTAATAAACAATATACGGTCAAACCTGAAGAAAAGAAACTCTTCAGAAAAACAAATACCGGAAAGAAAAAAATACTCTTGGTAAATCACACACATAAATTGAACAATAACTTATTTAGCCTATTCTAATCGGGCGATGTCAAGTATATATACTGAACCAACAGCTAACGCACCGTTAGACAATACCTTTAATATCTCAATAATAACAATCAATAAATCAAAACAAATTTCCTGAACAAGACAAATATCTTGTCAATAACGACTGTACATTTAAAACAAGAGTTCAATGACCTTGAAGCTCTACTGGCAGGTTCTGAAAGCTAGATCAGCATTCCTGTGAAGTTTCATGAAAATCTGTCAAGTAGTTTCAGAGAAGTCGTTACAAGTTTTTAAATGTAACTCTATGTAAACAAAGATGGCCGCTGGCAACCATGTTTAATGTCGAATCAAAATAATTTTCAACAAGGACCAACATCATGCCATGCTGATCATTTTAGAAAAAGTCCCATATCAATATCACTTATAGTTTTCAAGAAGTAGTCGCTACAAATTTGTTTGTTAACAAGAGGTCAATGACCTTGAAGCTCTACTGGCAGGTTCTGAAAGCTAGATCAGCATTCCTGTGAAGTTTCATGAAAATCTGTTAAGTAGTTTCAGAATAGTCATTACAAGTTTTTATATATAACTCTATGTAAACAAAGATGGCCACTGGCAACCATGTTTAATGTTGAATCAAAATAATTTTCAACAAGTACCAACATTATGTCAAACTGATAATTTTAGAAAAAGTCCCATATCAATATCACTTATAGATTTCAAGAAGTAGTCGGTACAAATTTGTTTTTTAAAAATCTATTTTTAGCCATGGCGGCCATCTTGAATTTCGAGCCAAACTGAAATGTTTGTTAGGATCAACTACACATCAAGAGCAACATTTCTGTTAAATTTCATGAAAATCCTTCAAGTAGTTTCAGAGGAGTAGTCGCTACAAGTATTTACTATATAACTCTATGTAAACAAAGATGGTGGCTGGCAGCCATGTTTAACGTCAAATCAAAATGATTTTCGACAAGGACCAACATCATGTCATGATGATCATTTTAGTCCATATCAATATCACTTATAGCTTTCAAGTAGTAGTCGCTACAAACTTGTTTTTTAAAAATCTATTTTTAGCTTTGGTGGCCATCTTGGATTTCACATCAAAAGTATTTTTGCTAGGATCAACTACACTTCATGGGCAACATTTCTGTAAAGTTTCATGAAAATCCATGCTGTAGTTACAGAGGAGTAGTCGCTATAAAAACAAGAGGGCCAAGGTGGACCTAAATTGATCACCAGAATACTGGCACATTATCGAAGTTCTTCGAAATCTTATGGTCATATACAATCTGTGCAAGTTTGGTTAAGATTGTTCGGGAAATGTGGGCTCTGTTGTGTATAACCACATTGATATAAAGACACTGACAAAGTTTGATAAAGATCAAATACAAAATGAAGGTGCTAGAGTGTAACACCTTGGGCAGGGCCAAATGTGACCCCAGTACTACATGTAATATGAGAGCTGTGTGCTTTGTGGTTTCAGAGAAGAAGAATTTGTAAGTTTTTCCCGATATAAGTCTATGTAAAACGTGACCCTGGGCGGGGCCTAATGTGACCCTATGGTCACCGTTTGAACAAACTTGGTAAAGGACCATAAGAGTATAGTAAATACAAAACATTAAACCTATGGCTTTTATAGTTCCAGAGAAGAAGACTTTAATGTGTTTCCTATATAAGTCTATGTAAAACTGTGACCCACGGGGCGGTGTCAAATTTGACACCAGGGCCACCATTTGAACAAACTTGGTAGAGGACCATAATCTTATAGTAAATGCAAAATAGTAAACCTCTGGCTCTTGCAGTTTCAGAGAAGATATTTTCCCCCTATATATACGTCTATGTAAAACTGTGACCCCGAGGCGCGGCCAAATTTGACACCATTTGAACAAACTTGGTAGAGGACCATAAGCTTATAGCAAATGCAAAATATTAAACCTCTGGCTCTTGCAGTTCCAGAGAAGATTTTTTTCAGTTTTTCCCTATACAAGCCTATGTAAAACTGTGACCACCCGGGGCGCGGCCAAATGTGACGCCAGGGTCACCATTTGAACAAACTTGGTAGGGGACCATAAGCTTATAGCAAATTCAAAATGTTAAACCTCTGGCTCTTGCAGTTCCAAAAAAGAAGATTATTTTCAGTTTTTCCCTACACAATTGAATTGAATTGAATTGGGGTTTTAAGGTGCACCAACACATGAAAGGTTATATGCCGCCTAACAGGAATGGACATGCCAGGCTTATTCTCCATGTACATCAAGATAAAATATGGAAAACGGGCAGAACCTTCTCACCCTGAACTGCAAAGTTGCTGCAAGTTCTATTGTAGACACTCCATTTATGCTGGAGCCACATTATTGTTTTTCTGCCACTGCTCTAGTGATATGAGCGAGATGACACCTGAAACAATGCAGGGGTCATGATGAAGACCTTTAATGAGCATGAACAAAAAATGATAAGCCTATGTAAAACTGTGACCCCAGGGGCGCGGCCAAATGTGAGCCCAGGGTCACCATCTGAACAAAATTGGTAGAGGAACATACGCTTATAGCAAACGCAAAATATTAAACCTCTGGCTCTTGCAGTTTCAGACAAGATTTTTAAGTTTTTCCCTATACATGTCTATGTAAAACATGTGACCCTTGAGGCGGGGCCAAATGAGACCCCAGGATCACCATTTGAACAAACTTGGTAAATTACGGACCATAAGCTTATAGTAAATGCAAAATATCAAACCTCTGGCTCTTGTAGTTTCCAAGAAGAAGATTTTTAAAACAAGAGGGCCAAGATGGCCCTAAATCGATCACCTGAGTACTGGCCCTTCGAAATCTGATGGTCATATACAATCTGTGCAAGTTTGGTTAAGATTGTTCAAGAAATGTGGCCTCTGTTGTGTTAACAACATTGATATAAAGACACTGACAAAGTTTGGTAAAGATCAAATACAAAATGAAGGTGCTAGAGTGTAATCCCTGGGGCATGGCCAAATGTAACCCTAGGGCTACATGTAATATATGAGAGCTGTATGCCTTGTGGTTTCAGAGAAGGAGATTTTTTAAGTTTTTCCCTATACAAGTCTATGTAAAACATGTGACCCCTGGGGCGGGCTAAATGTGACCCCAGGGTCACATCTGAACAAACTTGGTGAAGAAACCATAAGCCGATAGTAAATGCAAAATATTAAACCTCTGACTTGTAGTTTCAGAGAAGAAGATTTTTTAAAAGGTTTTACTGTATAAATCTATGTAAAACTCTGACGCCCGGGACGGGGCCAAATTTGACCCCAGGGTCACCATTTGAACAAACTTGGTAGAGGACCATAAGCTTATAGCAAATGCAAAATATAGCTCTGGCAGTTTCAGAGAAGAAGATTTTTTATTTTTTTCCTATATAAGTCTATGTAAAACTGTGACCCCCCCCCCCCCACCCCCCCCCACCGGGCGGGGACAAATTTGACCTCAGGGTCACCATTTGAACAAACTTAGAAGAGGACCATAAGCTGATGCTACATGTAATACATGAGAGCTCTGTGCCTTGTGGTTTCAAAGAAGAAGATTTTTTTAAAGTTTTTTCCTACATGTCTATATGAAAAACATGCAAAATCTCAATACAGAAACTTCGGAGAATGGCCATTTTTGACCCAGGCGACTTCATTTGAACAAAACTGATAGTCCAGGTGTTGGCGATCATTTTAAAAGAACAAGAAATCCGTGGATTCATATGTCTCGCCTAACGGGGGCTGGACTTAAAAATAAAAAGGTCAATGATGCTTAAATGAAAGTTTGTAAACATTTTAGTAACTAACAAGAGGTCAATGACCTTGAAGCTCTACTGACTGATTTTGATTTCAGGAAGTAGTCGCTAGACTTGTTTTTTGAAAAATTATTTTTAGCCGTGGCGGCCATCTTGAATTTCCGGCCGACCTGAAATTTTGCTAGGATCAATTAGACATCAAGACCAACATTCCTGTGAAGTTTCATGAAAATCCGCCAAGTAGTTTCAAAGGAGTAGTCGCTACAAGTTTTTACTATATACCTCTATGTAAACAAAGATGGCCGCTGGCAGCCATGTTTAACGTTGAATCAAAACAATTTTTGACAAGGACCAACATCATATCATGCTGATCATTTTAGAAAAAGTCCCATATCAATATCACTTATAGTTTTCAAGAAGTAGTCGCTACAAACTTGTATTTTGAAAATCTATTTTTAGCCTTGGCGGCCATCTTGAATTTCCGGCCGATCTGAAATTTTGCTAGGATCAATTAGACATCAATAGCAACATTCCTGTGAAGTTTCATGAAAATCCGTCAAGTAGTTTCAGAGGAATAGTTGCTACAAGTTTTCATTATATAACTCTATGTAAACAACGATGGCCGCTGACAGCCATGTTTAACATCGAATCAAAACGATTTTTGACAGGAACTAACATCATGTCATGCTGATCATTTTACAAAAAGTCCCATATCAATATCACTTATAGTTTTCAAGAAGTAGTCGCTACAAACTTGTATTTTGAAAATCTATTTTTAGCCATGGCAGCCATCTTGAATTTCCGGCCGACCTGAAATTTTGCTAGGATCAATAAGACATCAAGAGCAACATTCCTGTGAAGTTTCATGAAAATCCGTAAAGTAGTTTCAGAGGAGTAGTCGCTACAAGTTTTCATCATATAACTCTATGTGAACAAAGATGGCCATTGGCAGCCATGTTTAACATCGAATCAAAACGATTTTCGACAAGGACCAACATCATGTCATGCTGATCATTTTAGAAAAAGTCCCATATCAATATCACTTATAGTTTTCAAGAAGTAGTCGCTACAAACTTGTTTTTTAAAAACCTATTTTTAGATCTGGCGGCCATCTTTGATTTCACATCAACATGAATTTTTGCTAGGATCAACTAGACTTCATGGGCAACATTTCTGTAAAGGTTCATGAAAATCCATTCAGTTGTTTCAGAGGAGTAGTCGCTACAAAAAAAAGTTTACGGACAGACAGATGGACGGCCGGACGGACGACGGACGCCGCACCACGGACTAAGCTCTGCTGATCTCTGATCAGTCGAGCTAAAAATTAAAACAAGAAATCCGTGGATTCACATCTCTCCTAATGGGGGCTGGACGTACAAATAAAAACGTCAATGGTGCTTAAATGAAAGTTTGTAAACATTTTAGTAACTAACAAGAGGTCAATGACCTTGAAGCTCTACTGACTGATTTTGATTTCAGGAAGTAGTCGCTACAGACTTGTTTTTTGAAAATCTATTTTTAGCCGTGGCGGCCATCTTGAATTTCCGGCCGACCTGAAATTTTGCTAGGATCAATTAGACATCAAGACCAACATTCCTGTGAAGTTTCATGAAAATCCGCCAAGTAGTTTCAAAGGAGTAGTCGCTACAAGTTTTTACTATATACCTCTATGTAAACAAAGATGGCCGCTGGCAGCCATGTTTAACGTTGAATCAAAACAATTTTTGACAAGGACCAACATCATATCATGCTGATCATTTTAGAAAAAGTCCCATATCAATATCACTTATAGTTTTCAAGAAGTAGTCGCTACAAACTTGTATTTTGAAAATCTATTTTTAGCCTTGGCGGCCATCTTGAATTTCCGGCCGATCTGAAATTTTGCTAGGATCAATTAGACATCAATAGCAACATTCCTGTGAAGTTTCATGAAAATCCGTCAAGTAGTTTCAGAGGAATAGTTGCTACAAGTTTTCATTATATAACTCTATGTAAACAACGATGGCCGCTGACAGCCATGTTTAACATCGAATCAAAACGATTTTTGACAGGAACTAACATCATGTCATGCTGATCATTTTACAAAAAGTCCCATATCAATATCACTTATAGTTTTCAAGAAGTAGTCGCTACAAACTTGTATTTTGAAAATCTATTTTTAGCCATGGCAGCCATCTTGAATTTCCGGCCGACCTGAAATTTTGCTAGGATCAATAAGACATCAAGAGCAACATTCCTGTGAAGTTTCATGAAAATCCGTAAAGTAGTTTCAGAGGAGTAGTCGCTACAAGTTTTCATCATATAACTCTATGTGAACAAAGATGGCCATTGGCAGCCATGTTTAACATCGAATCAAAACGATTTTCGACAAGGACCAACATCATGTCATGCTGATCATTTTAGAAAAAGTCCCATATCAATATCACTTATAGTTTTCAAGAAGTAGTCGCTACAAACTTGTTTTTTAAAAACCTATTTTTAGATCTGGCGGCCATCTTTGATTTCACATCAACATGAATTTTTGCTAGGATCAACTAGACTTCATTGGCAACATTTCTGTAAAGGTTCATGAAAATCCATTCAGTTGTTTCAGAGGAGTAGTCGCTACAAAAAAAAGTTTACGGACAGACAGATGGACGGCCGGACGGACGACGGACGCCGCACCACGGACTAAGCTCTGCTGATCTCTGATCAGTCGAGCTAAAAATTAAAACAAGAAATCCGTGGATTCACATCTCTCCTAATGGGGGCTGGACGTACAAATAAAAACGTCAATGGTGCTTAAATGAAAGTTTGTAAACATTTTAGTAACTAACAAGAGGTCAATGACCTTGAAGCTCTACTGACTGATTTTGATTTCAGGAAGTAGTCGCTACAGACTTGTTTTTTGAAAAATTATTTTTAGCCGTGGCGGCCATCTTGAATTTCCGGCCGACCTGAAATTTTGCTAGGATCAATTAGACATCAAGACCAACATTCCTGTGAAGTTTCATGAAAATCTGCCAAGTAGTTTCAAAGGAGTAGTCGCTACAAGTTTTTACTATATACCTCTATGTAAACAAAGATGGCCGCTGGCAGCCATGTTTAACGTTGAATCAAAACAATTTTTGACAAGGACCAACATCATATCATGCTGATCATTTTAGAAAAAGTCCCATATCAATATCACTTATAGTTTTCAAGAAGTAGTCGCTACAAACTTGTATTTTGAAAATCTATTTTTAGCCTTGGTGGCCATCTTGAATTTCCGGCCGATCTGAAATTTTGCTAGGATCAATTAGACATCAATAGCAACATTCCTGTGAAGTTTCATGAAAATCCGTAAAGTAGTTTCAGAGGAGTAGTCGCTACAAGTTTTCATCATATAACTCTATGTGAACAAAGATGGCCATTGGCAGCCATGTTTAACATCGAATCAAAACGATTTTCGACAAGGACCAACATCATGTCATGCTGATCATTTTAGAAAAAGTCCCATATCAATATCACTTATAGTTTTCAAGAAGTAGTCGCTACAAACTTGTTTTTTAAAAACCTATTTTTAGATCTGGCGGCCATCTTTGATTTCACATCAACATGAATTTTTGCTAGGATCAACTAGACTTCATGGGCAACATTTCTGTAAAGGTTCATGAAAATCCATTCAGTTGTTTCAGAGGAGTAGTCGCTACAAAAAAAAGTTTACGGACAGACAGATGGACGGCCGGCCGGACGACGGACGCCGCACCACGGACTAAGCTCTGCTGATCTCTGATCAGTCGAGCTAAAAATTAAAACAAGAAATCCGTGGATTCACATCTCTCCTAATGGGGGCTGGACATACAAATAAAAACGTCAATGGTGCTTAAATGAAAGTTTGTAAACATTTTAGTAACTAACAAGAGGTCAATGACCTTGAAGCTCTACTGATTGATTTTGATTTCAGGAAGTAGTCGCTACAGACTTGTTTTTTGAAAATCTATTTTTAGCCGTGGCGGCCATCTTGAATTTCCGGCCGACCTGAAATTTTGCTAGGATCAATTAGACATCAAGACCAACATTCCTGTGAAGTTTCATGAAAATCCGCCAAGTAGTTTCAAAGGAGTAGTCGCTACAAGTTTTTACTATATACCTCTATGTAAACAAAGATGGCCGCTGGCAGCCATGTTTAACGTTGAATCAAAACAATTTTTGACAAGGACCAACATCATATCATGCTGATCATTTTAGAAAAAGTCCCATATCAATATCACTTATAGTTTTCAAGAAGTAGTCGCTACAAACTTGTATTTTGAAAATCTATTTTTAGCCTTGGCGGCCATCTTGAATTTCCGGCCGATCTGAAATTTTGCTAGGATCAATTAGACATCAATAGCAACATTCCTGTGAAGTTTCATGAAAATCCGTCAAGTAGTTTCAGAGGAATAGTTGCTACAAGTTTTCATTATATAACTCTATGTAAACAACGATGGCCGCTGACAGCCATGTTTAACATCGAATCAAAACGATTTTTGACAGGAACTAACATCATGTCATGCTGATCATTTTACAAAAAGTCCCATATCAATATCACTTATAGTTTTCAAGAAGTAGTCGCTACAAACTTGTATTTTGAAAATCTATTTTTAGCCATGGCAGCCATCTTGAATTTCCGGCCGACCTGAAATTTTGCTAGGATCAATAAGACATCAAGAGCAACATTCCTGTGAAGTTTCATGAAAATCCGTAAAGTAGTTTCAGAGGAGTAGTCGCTACAAGTTTTCATCATATAACTCTATGTGAACAAAGATGGCCATTGGCAGCCATGTTTAACATCGAATCAAAACGATTTTCGACAAGGACCAACATCATGTCATGCTGATCATTTTAGAAAAAGTCCCATATCAATATCACTTATAGTTTTCAAGAAGTAGTCGCTACAAACTTGTTTTTTAAAAACCTATTTTTAGATCTGGCGGCCATCTTTGATTTCACATCAACATGAATTTTTGCTAGGATCAACTAGACTTCATGGGCAACATTTCTGTAAAGGTTCATGAAAATCCATTCAGTTGTTTCAGAGGAGTAGTCGCTACAAAAAAAAGTTTACGGACAGACAGATGGACGGCCGGACGGACGACGGACGCCGCACCACGGACTAAGCTCTGCTGATCTCTGATCAGTCGAGCTAAAAATTAAAACAAGAAATCCGTGGATTCACATCTCTCCTAATGGGGGCTGGACGTACAAATAAAAACGTCAATGGTGCTTAAATGAAAGTTTGTAAACATTTTAGTAACTAACAAGAGGTCAATGACCTTGAAGCTCTACTGACTGATTTTGATTTCAGGAAGTAGTCGCTACAGACTTGTTTTTTGAAAAATTATTTTTAGCCGTGGCGGCCATCTTGAATTTCCGGCCGACCTGAAATTTTGCTAGGATCAATTAGACATCAAGACCAACATTCCTGTGAAGTTTCATGAAAATCCGCCAAGTAGTTTCAAAGGAGTAGTCGCTACAAGTTTTTACTATATACCTCTATGTAAACAAAGATGGCCGCTGGCAGCCATGTTTAACGTTGAATCAAAACAATTTTTGACAAGGACCAACATCATATCATGCTGATCATTTTAGAAAAAGTCCCATATCAATATCACTTATAGTTTTCAAGAAGTAGTCGCTACAAACTTGTATTTTGAAAATCTATTTTTAGCCTTGGTGGCCATCTTGAATTTCCGGCCGATCTGAAATTTTGCTAGGATCAATTAGACATCAATAGCAACATTCCTGTGAAGTTTCATGAAAATCCGTAAAGTAGTTTCAGAGGAGTAGTCGCTACAAGTTTTCATCATATAACTCTATGTGAACAAAGATGGCCATTGGCAGCCATGTTTAACATCGAATCAAAACGATTTTCGACAAGGACCAACATCATGTCATGCTGATCATTTTAGAAAAAGTCCCATATCAATATCACTTATAGTTTTCAAGAAGTAGTCGCTACAAACTTGTTTTTTAAAACCTATTTTTAGATCTGGCGGCCATCTTTGATTTCACATCAACATGAATTTTTGCTAGGATCAACTAGACTTCATGGGCAACATTTCTGTAAAGGTTCATGAAAATCCATTCAGTTGTTTCAGAGGAGTAGTCGCTACAAAAAAAAGTTTACGGACAGACAGATGGACGGCCGGCCGGACGACGGACGCCGCACCACGGACTAAGCTCTGCTGATCTCTGATCAGTCGAGCTAAAAATTAAAACAAGAAATCCGTGGATTCACATCTCTCCTAATGGGGGCTGGACGTACAAATAAAAACGTCAATGGTGCTTAAATGAAAGTTTGTAAACATTTTAGTAACTAACAAGAGGTCAATGACCTTGAAGCTCTACTGATTGATTTTGATTTCAGGAAGTAGTCGCTACAGACTTGTTTTTTGAAAATCTATTTTTAGCCGTGGCGGCCATCTTGAATTTCCGGCCGACCTGAAATTTTGCTAGGATCAATTAGACATCAAGACCAACATTCCTGTGAAGTTTCATGAAAATCCGCCAAGTAGTTTCAAAGGAGTAGTCGCTACAAGTTTTTACTATATACCTCTATGTAAACAAAGATGGCCGCTGGCAGCCATGTTTAACGTTGAATCAAAACAATTTTTGACAAGGACCAACATCATATCATGCTGATCATTTTAGAAAAAGTCCCATATCAATATCACTTATAGTTTTCAAGAAGTAGTCGCTACAAACTTGTATTTTGAAAATCTATTTTTAGCCTTGGCGGCCATCTTGAATTTCCGGCCGATCTGAAATTTTGCTAGGATCAATTAGACATCAATAGCAACATTCCTGTGAAGTTTCATGAAAATCCGTCAAGTAGTTTCAGAGGAATAGTTGCTACAAGTTTTCATTATATAACTCTATGTAAACAACGATGGCCGCTGACAGCCATGTTTAACATCGAATCAAAACGATTTTTGACAGGAACTAACATCATGTCATGCTGATCATTTTACAAAAAGTCCCATATCAATATCACTTATAGTTTTCAAGAAGTAGTCGCTACAAACTTGTATTTTGAAAATCTATTTTTAGCCATGGCAGCCATCTTGAATTTCCGGCCGACCTGAAATTTTGCTAGGATCAATAAGACATCAAGAGCAACATTCCTGTGAAGTTTCATGAAAATCCGTAAAGTAGTTTCAGAGGAGTAGTCGCTACAAGTTTTCATCATATAACTCTATGTGAACAAAGATGGCCATTGGCAGCCATGTTTAACATCGAATCAAAACGATTTTCGACAAGGACCAACATCATGTCATGCTGATCATTTTAGAAAAAGTCCCATATCAATATCACTTATAGTTTTCAAGAAGTAGTCGCTACAAACTTGTTTTTTAAAAACCTATTTTTAGATCTGGCGGCCATCTTTGATTTCACATCAACATGAATTTTTGCTAGGATCAACTAGACTTCATGGGCAACATTTCTGTAAAGGTTCATGAAAATCCATTCAGTTGTTTCAGAGGAGTAGTCGCTACAAAAAAAAGTTTACGGACAGACAGATAGACGGCCGGACGGACGACGGACGCCGCACCACGGACTAAGCTCTGCTGATCTCTGATCAGTCGAGCTAAAAATTAAAACAAGAAATCCGTGGATTCACATCTCTCCTAATGGGGGCTGGACGTACAAATAAAAACGTCAATGGTGCTTAAATGAAAGTTTGTAAACATTTTAGTAACTAACAAGAGGTCAATGACCTTGAAGCTCTACTGACTGATTTTGATTTCAGGAAGTAGTCGCTACAGACTTGTTTTTTGAAAAATTATTTTTAGCCGTGGCGGCCATCTTGAATTTCCGGCCGACCTGAAATTTTGCTAGGATCAATTAGACATCAAGACCAACATTCCTGTGAAGTTTCATGAAAATCTGCCAAGTAGTTTCAAAGGAGTAGTCGCTACAAGTTTTTACTATATACCTCTATGTAAACAAAGATGGCCGCTGGCAGCCATGTTTAACGTTGAATCAAAACAATTTTTGACAAGGACCAACATCATATCATGCTGATCATTTTAGAAAAAGTCCCATATCAATATCACTTATAGTTTTCAAGAAGTAGTCGCTACAAACTTGTATTTTGAAAATCTATTTTTAGCCTTGGTGGCCATCTTGAATTTCCGGCCGATCTGAAATTTTGCTAGGATCAATTAGACATCAATAGCAACATTCCTGTGAAGTTTCATGAAAATCCGTAAAGTAGTTTCAGAGGAGTAGTCGCTACAAGTTTTCATCATATAACTCTATGTGAACAAAGATGGCCATTGGCAGCCATGTTTAACATCGAATCAAAACGATTTTCGACAAGGACCAACATCATGTCATGCTGATCATTTTAGAAAAAGTCCCATATCAATATCACTTATAGTTTTCAAGAAGTAGTCGCTACAAACTTGTTTTTTAAAAACCTATTTTTAGATCTGGCGGCCATCTTTGATTTCACATCAACATGAATTTTTGCTAGGATCAACTAGACTTCATGGGCAACATTTCTGTAAAGGTTCATGAAAATCCATTCAGTTGTTTCAGAGGAGTAGTCGCTACAAAAAAAAGTTTACGGACAGACAGATGGACGGCCGGCCGGACGACGGACGCCGCACCACGGACTAAGCTCTGCTGATCTCTGATCAGTCGAGCTAAAAATTAAAACAAGAAATCCGTGGATTCACATCTCTCCTAATGGGGGCTGGACATACAAATAAAAACGTCAATGGTGCTTAAATGAAAGTTTGTAAACATTTTAGTAACTAACAAGAGGTCAATGACCTTGAAGCTCTACTGATTGATTTTGATTTCAGGAAGTAGTCGCTACAGACTTGTTTTTTGAAAATCTATTTTTAGCCGTGGCGGCCATCTTGAATTTCCGGCCGACCTGAAATTTTGCTAGGATCAATTAGACATCAAGACCAACATTCCTGTGAAGTTTCATGAAAATCCGCCAAGTAGTTTCAAAGGAGTAGTCGCTACAAGTTTTTACTATATACCTCTATGTAAACAAAGATGGCCGCTGGCAGCCATGTTTAACGTTGAATCAAAACAATTTTTGACAAGGACCAACATCATATCATGCTGATCATTTTAGAAAAAGTCCCATATCAATATCACTTATAGTTTTCAAGAAGTAGTCGCTACAAACTTGTATTTTGAAAATCTATTTTTAGCCTTGGCGGCCATCTTGAATTTCCGGCCGATCTGAAATTTTGCTAGGATCAATTAGACATCAATAGCAACATTCCTGTGAAGTTTCATGAAAATCCGTCAAGTAGTTTCAGAGGAATAGTTGCTACAAGTTTTCATTATATAACTCTATGTAAACAACGATGGCCGCTGACAGCCATGTTTAACATCGAATCAAAACGATTTTTGACAGGAACTAACATCATGTCATGCTGATCATTTTACAAAAAGTCCCATATCAATATCACTTATAGTTTTCAAGAAGTAGTCGCTACAAACTTGTATTTTGAAAATCTATTTTTAGCCATGGCAGCCATCTTGAATTTCCGGCCGACCTGAAATTTTGCTAGATCAATAAGACATCAAGAGCAACATTCCTGTGAAGTTTCATGAAAATCCGTAAAGTAGTTTCAGAGGAGTAGTCCGCTACAAGTTT
Source organism: Cyrtodaria siliqua (assembly GCA_037043455.1). NCBI lineage: Eukaryota > Metazoa > Mollusca > Bivalvia > Adapedonta > Hiatellidae > Cyrtodaria > Cyrtodaria siliqua. The sequence goes on along the minus strand of JAWPHD010006260.1, from coordinate 60,722 downwards.
TCATCATATAACTCTATGTGAACAAAGATGGCCATTGGCAGCCATGTTTAACATCGAATCAAAACGATTTTCGACAAGGACCAACATCATGTCATGCTGATCATTTTAGAAAAAGTCCCATATCAATATCACTTATAGTTTTCAAGAAGTAGTCGCTACAAACTTGTTTTTAAAAACCTATTTTTAGATCTGGCGGCCATCTTTGATTTCACATCAACATGAATTTTTGCTAGGATCAACTAGACTTCATGGGCAACATTTCTGTAAAGGTTCATGAAAATCCATTCAGTTGTTTCAGAGGAGTAGTCGCTACAAAAAAAAGTTTACGGACAGACAGATGGACGGCCGGACGGACGACGGACGCCGCACCACGGACTAAGCTCTGCTGATCTCTGATCAGTCGAGCTAAAAATTAAAACAAGAAATCCGTGGATTCACATCTCTCCTAATGGGGGCTGGACGTACAAATAAAAACGTCAATGGTGCTTAAATGAAAGTTTGTAAACATTTTAGTAACTAACAAGAGGTCAATGACCTTGAAGCTCTACTGGACGATTTTGATTTCAGGAAGTAGTCGCTACAGACTTGTTTTTTGAAAAATTATTTTTAGCCGTGGCGGCCATCTTGAATTTCCGGCCGACCTGAAATTTTGCTAGGATCAATTAGACATCAAGACCAACATTCCTGTGAAGTTTCATGAAAATCCGCCAAGTAGTTTCAAAGGAGTAGTCGCTACAAGTTTTTACTATATACCTCTATGTAAACAAAGATGGCCGCTGGCAGCCATGTTTAACGTTGAATCAAAACAATTTTTGACAAGGACCAACATCATATCATGCTGATCATTTTAGAAAAAGTCCCATATCAATATCACTTATAGTTTTCAAGAAGTAGTCGCTACAAACTTGTATTTTGAAAATCTATTTTTAGCCTTGGTGGCCATCTTGAATTTCCGGCCGATCTGAAATTTTGCTAGGATCAATTAGACATCAATAGCAACATTCCTGTGAAGTTTCATGAAAATCCGTAAAGTAGTTTCAGAGGAGTAGTCGCTACAAGTTTTCATCATATAACTCTATGTGAACAAAGATGGCCATTGGCAGCCATGTTTAACATCGAATCAAAACGATTTTCGACAAGGACCAACATCATGTCATGCTGATCATTTTAGAAAAAGTCCCATATCAATATCACTTATAGTTTTCAAGAAGTAGTCGCTACAAACTTGTTTTTTAAAAACCTATTTTTAGATCTGGCGGCCATCTTTGATTTCACATCAACATGAATTTTTGCTAGGATCAACTAGACTTTATGGGCAACATTTCTGTAAAGGTTCATGAAAATCCATTCAGTTGTTTCAGAGGAGTAGTCGCTACAAAAAAAAGTTTACGGACAGACAGATGGACGGCCGGCCGGACGACGGACGCCGCACCACGGACTAAGCTCTGCTGATCTCTGATCAGTCGAGCTAAAAATTAAAACAAGAAATCCGTGGATTCACATCTCTCCTAATGGGGGCTGGACATACAAATAAAAACGTCAATGGTGCTTAAATGAAAGTTTGTAAACATTTTAGTAACTAACAAGAGGTCAATGACCTTGAAGCTCTACTGATTGATTTTGATTTCAGGAAGTAGTCGCTACAGACTTGTTTTTTGAAAATCTATTTTTAGCCGTGGCGGCCATCTTGAATTTCCGGCCGACCTGAAATTTTGCTAGGATCAATTAGACATCAAGACCAACATTCCTGTGAAGTTTCATGAAAATCCGCCAAGTAGTTTCAAAGGAGTAGTCGCTACAAGTTTTTACTATATACCTCTATGTAAACAAAGATGGCCGCTGGCAGCCATGTTTAACGTTGAATCAAAACAATTTTTGACAAGGACCAACATCATATCATGCTGATCATTTTAGAAAAAGTCCCATATCAATATCACTTATAGTTTTCAAGAAGTAGTCGCTACAAACTTGTATTTTGAAAATCTATTTTTAGCCTTGGCGGCCATCTTGAATTTCCGGCCGATCTGAAATTTTGCTAGGATCAATTAGACATCAATAGCAACATTCCTGTGAAGTTTCATGAAAATCCGTCAAGTAGTTTCAGAGGAATAGTTGCTACAAGTTTTCATTATATAACTCTATGTAAACAACGATGGCCGCTGACAGCCATGTTTAACATCGAATCAAAACGATTTTTGACAGGAACTAACATCATGTCATGCTGATCATTTTACAAAAAGTCCCATATCAATATCACTTATAGTTTTCAAGAAGTAGTCGCTACAAACTTGTATTTTGAAAATCTATTTTTAGCCATGGCAGCCATCTTGAATTTCCGGCCGACCTGAAATTTTGCTAGGATCAATAAGACATCAAGAGCAACATTCCTGTGAAGTTTCATGAAAATCCGTAAAGTAGTTTCAGAGGAGTAGTCGCTACAAGTTTTCATCATATAACTCTATGTGAACAAAGATGGCCATTGGCAGCCATGTTTAACATCGAATCAAAACGATTTTCGACAAGGACCAACATCATGTCATGCTGATCATTTTAGAAAAAGTCCCATATCAATATCACTTATAGTTTTCAAGAAGTAGTCGCTACAAACTTGTTTTTTAAAAACCTATTTTTAGATCTGGCGGCCATCTTTGATTTCACATCAACATGAATTTTTGCTAGGATCAACTAGACTTCATGGGCAACATTTCTGTAAAGGTTCATGAAAATCCATTCAGTTGTTTCAGAGGAGTAGTCGCTACAAAAAAAAGTTTACGGACAGACAGATGGACGGCCGGACGGACGACGGACGCCGCACCACGGACTAAGCTCTGCTGATCTCTGATCAGTCGAGCTAAAAATTAAAACAAGAAATCCGTGGATTCACATCTCTCCTAATGGGGGCTGGACGTACAAATAAAAACGTCAATGGTGCTTAAATGAAAGTTTGTAAACATTTTAGTAACTAACAAGAGGTCAATGACCTTGAAGCTCTACTGACTGATTTTGATTTCAGGAAGTAGTCGCTACAGACTTGTTTTTTGAAAAATTATTTTTAGCCGTGGCGGCCATCTTGAATTTCCGGCCGACCTGAAATTTTGCTAGGATCAATTAGACATCAAGACCAACATTCCTGTGAAGTTTCATGAAAATCCGCCAAGTAGTTTCAAAGGAGTAGTCGCTACAAGTTTTTACTATATACCTCTATGTAAACAAAGATGGCCACTGGCAGCCATGTTTAACGTTGAATCAAAACAATTTTTGACAAGGACCAACATCATATCATGCTGATCATTTTAGAAAAAGTCCCATATCAATATCACTTATAGTTTTCAAGAAGTAGTCGCTACAAACTTGTATTTTGAAAATCTATTTTTAGCCTTGGTGGCCATCTTGAATTTCCGGCCGATCTGAAATTTTGCTAGGATCAATTAGACATCAATAGCAACATTCCTGTGAAGTTTCATGAAAATCCGTAAAGTAGTTTCAGAGGAGTAGTCGCTACAAGTTTTCATCATATAACTCTATGTGAACAAAGATGGCCATTGGCAGCCATGTTTAACATCGAATCAAAACGATTTTCGACAAGGACCAACATCATGTCATGCTGATCATTTTAGAAAAAGTCCCATATCAATATCACTTATAGTTTTCAAGAAGTAGTCGCTACAAACTTGTTTTTTAAAAACCTATTTTTAGATCTGGCGGCCATCTTTGATTTCACATCAACATGAATTTTTGCTAGGATCAACTAGACTTCATGGGCAACATTTCTGTAAAGGTTCATGAAAATCCATTCAGTTGTTTCAGAGGAGTAGTCGCTACAAAAAAAAGTTTACGGACAGACAGATGGACGGCCGGACGGACGACGGACGACGGACGCCGCACCACGGACTAAGCTCTGCTGATCTCTGATCAGTCGAGCTAAAAATTAAAACAAGAAATCCGTGGATTCACATCTCTCCTAATGGGGGCTGGACATACAAATAAAAACGTCAATGGTGCTTAAATGAAAGTTTGTAAACATTTTAGTAACTAACAAGAGGTCAATGACCTTGAAGCTCTACTGATTGATTTTGATTTCAGGAAGTAGTCGCTACAGACTTGTTTTTTGAAAATCTATTTTTAACCGTGGCGGCCATCTTGAATTTCCGGCCGACCTGAAATTTTGCTAGGATCAATTAGACATTAAGAGTAACATTCCTGTGAAGTTTCATGAAAATCCGTCAAGTAGTTTCAGAGGAGTAGTCGCTACAAGTTTTCATTATATAACTCTATGTAAACAAAGATGGCCGCTGGTAGCCATGTTTAACGTCAAATCAAAACGATTTTCGACAAGGACCAACATCATGTCATACTGATCATTTTAGAAAAAGTCCCATATCAATATCTCTTATAGTTTTGAAGAAGTAGTCGCTACAAACTTATTTATTTTAAATCTATTTTAAGCTGTGGCGGCCATCTTGAATTTCCGGACGACCTGAAATTTTGCTAGGATCAACTAGACATCAAGAGCAACATTCCTATGAAGTTTCATGAACATCCGTCAAGTAGTTTCAGAGGAGTAGTCGCTACAAGTTTTTACTATATAACTCTATGTAACCAAAGATGGCCACTGGCAGCCATGTTTAACGTCGAATCAAAATAATTTTCCACAAGGAACAACATCATGTCATGCTGATCATTTTAGAAAAAGTCCCATATCAATATCACTTATAGTTTTCAAAAAGTAGTCGCTACAAACTTATTTTTTAAAAATCTATTTTTAGCTGTGACGGCCATCTTGAATTTCTGGCAGTTCTGAAATTTTGCTAGGATCAATTAGACATCAAGAGCAACATTCCTGTAAAGTTTAATGACAATCCGTCAAGTAGTTTCAGAGAAGTAGTCGCTACAAGTTTTTACTATATAACTCTATGTAAACAAAGATGGCCGCTGGCAGCCATGTTTAACGTTGAATCAAAACGATTTTTGACAAGGATCAACATCATGTCATGCTGATCATTTTAGAAAAAGTCCCATATCAATATCACTTATAGTTTTCAAGAAGTAGTCGCTACAAACTTGTATTTTAAAACTCTATTTTTAGCTTTGGCGGCCATCTTGGATTTCACATCAACATGAATTTTTGCTAGGATCAACTAGACTTTATGGGCAACATTTCTGTAAAGTTTCATGAATATCCATCCAGTAGTTTCAGAGGAGTTGTCGCTACAAATAAAAGTTTACGGACAGACAGACGGACGCCGCACCACGGCATAAGCTCTGCTGATCTCTGATCAGTAGAGCTAAAAACAACGGAGATTGCCGTTTGCTTTTGCTGGGATGACATCTAAGTGCATTTGTTTAAAAACAAAATGCCATTCTATTAAAAACAAGAGGCCCAAGAGGGCCTGTGGATGCTCTACTGGCTAAAACGGCTCTTATATCAAGGGTTGTCGACATAAAATTCCCATCATTATTTTTTTAAAACATTGCAAAAACAACTGGGATAGGATGGCCTTAGATCATGGGCATTAAGTCTGCTGTGTCTAGTCTGGCATGGGTATTTTTTAATTTGTCCCACTTCTTCAATGAATGAAATTTCATAAAAATGGGTGGGGAGGTATATTAACATTCTAAACAAATATGGTAAAGATCAGAAAAAACATGAAGTAACTACAGATTTAACAAAGGAAAATACAATATAGCATTTTTCAACAAATCAAGGGCCATAACCTGTCATTACTAACAATATCTAGCTGGTTTTCGAACTTGTCCAAGATTTTATTGATATTCCAAGCTTTGCACAACTAGACATCATACTGAGGCTTCCTGCCAAATGTTGTAGAAATCCAACAAGCCGTTTAGGAGGAGTAGCGCCGACAAAGAAATTTAAAGTAAAAATGTCAAAGTGCCATAACTCAGCGAACTGGAAAAAAATTGCAATATGCACATCTAGACATCTAACCTATGCTTCCTGCCAAGTTTCGTTGAAATCCAACAAGGCGTTTAGGAGGAGTAGCGCCGACAAGAATTTTAAAAGTAAAAATGTCAAGGGGCCGCAAGTTCATCAAAAATGAACGAATCGGGAAAAAACACAATAGGCACAACTAGAAATCATAGCAATGCTTCCTGCTAACATGGTGTTAACACCAAAAATAATGAAATAAAAAAAATTAAAAAAAAAATTAAAAAAAAAAAAATCAATCATGAATATTTTTTTTATAATAATAAAAAAATAATAAAACTAATAATAAAAAAAAAATAAAAAAAAAAAATAAAAAAATATATATATATATTTAAAAAAAATAAACAAAAAAAATACACTAATAATAATAAAACAAGAGGTCAATGACCTTGAAGCTCTACTGATTGATTTTGATTTCAGGAAGTAGTCGCTACAGACTTGTTTTTTGAAACTCTATTTTTAACCGTGGCGGCCATCTTGAATTTCCGGCCGACCTGAAATTTGCTAAGATCAATATGACATTAAGAGCAACATTCCTGTGAAGTTTCATGAAAATCCGTCAGGTATTTTCAAAGAAGTAGTCGCTACAAGTTTTCATTATATAACTCTATGTAAACAAAGCAGCCATGTTTAAGGTCAAATCAAAACGATTTTCGACAAGGACCAACATCATGTCATACTGATCATTTTAGAAAAAGTCCCATATCAATATCTCTTATTGTTTTGAAGAAGTAGTCGCTACAAACTTATTTATTTTAAATCTATTTTTAGCTGTGGCGGCCATCTTGAATTTCCGGCCGACCTGAAATTTTTCTAGGATCAACAAGACATCAAGAGCAACATTCCTGTAAAGTTTCATGACAATCCGCCAAGTAGTTTCAGAGAAGTAGTCGCTACAAGTTTTTACTATATAACTCTATGTAAACAAAGATGGCCGCTGGCAGCCATGTTTAACGTTGAATCAAAACGATTTTTGACTAGGATCAACATCATGTCATGCTGATCATTTTAGAAAAAGTCCCATATCAATATCACTTATAGTTTTCAAGAAGAAGTCGCTACAAACTTGTATTTTAAAACTCTATTTTTAGCTTTGGCGGCCATCTTGGATTTCACATCAACATGAATTTTTGCTAGGATCAACTAGACTTTATGGGCAACATTTCTGTAAAGTTTCATGAATATCCATCCAGTAGTTTCAGCTGTGAAGTCGCTACAAATAAAAGTTTACGGACAGACAGACGGACAGACGGACAGACGGACGGACGGACGACGGACGCCGCACCACGGCATAAGCTCTGCTGATCTCTGATCAGTAGAGCTAATAAAAAAGGCAAACCATCTGGTAAAGTTTGGTAAAGATCAGATGAAAAATGATAGCCCTATATCGTATTAACGAGGCAAAATATAGCATTTTTAACTAAATCAAGGGCCATAACTCCGCTGTTACTGGTCTGGCTGGTTTCGAACTTGTCCGAGCGTTCATTGATATTAACAATCTGTTGAAGTTTGGTAAAGATCGGATGAAAAAAGAGGCCCTTGGACAGTAGAGCTAAAAATCATCAGCTCCAAAAAGTAGGTCAAGGTCATAGATGAAATCCATGCATCCAAAAAGATGCATTACCCAAGACACAACTATGTCAAAATAGAATATGTTTTTTTCCGAAGATTAAGCTATAAGGTAGGTTTAAAACATCTAGTGCATCATTATGAATCATAGTTCATGAGAAAGTGATGTAACTATAACAATTTAAGTTATCTGCCCTTTGCTTGGATGGTGAAGGTCACTTCCACATTTGCCTTACTTCCACATTTGCCTTGTCACATTGCTATGTACCACTCAAGATACAGCTATAAGCAAAGTTTTAAAGGTCTAGTGCATACAGTTTGTGAAAAAGTGACCTAAACGCAAAAGTTGAACCTAAATATTATTAAGTTATCTGCCCTTTGCTTGGAGGGTCAAGGTCACTACCACATTTGCTTTGTCACGATGCCAGGTACCACCCAAGATACAACTATAAGCAAAGTTTGAAAGGTCTAGTGCATACAGTTTGTGATAAAGTGACCTAAACGCAAAAGTTGAACCTAAAAATTAGTAAGTTATCTGCCCTTTTCTTGGAGGGTCAAGGTCACTTCCACATTTGCTTTGTCACGTTGCCATGTACCACCTAAGATACAACTATAAGAAAAGTTTGAAAGGTCTAGTGCATACAGCTTGTGAAAAAGTGACCTAAACGCCAAAGTTGAAGGTAAAAATTATAAGGTTATCTGCCCTTGCTTGGAGGTCAAGGTCACTTCCACATTTGCTTTGTAACGTTGCGATGTACCACTCAAGATACAACTATAAGCTAAGTTTTAAAGGTCTAGTGCATACAGTTTGTGAAAAAGTGACCTAAACGCAAAAGTTGAACCTAAAAATTATTAAGTTATCTGCCCTTTGCTTGGAGGGTCAAGGTCACTTCCACATTTGCTTTGTCACGTTGCCAGGTACCACCCAAGATACAACTATAAGCAAAGTTTGAAAGGTCTAGTGCATACAGTTTGTGATAAAGTGACCTAAACGCAAAAGTTGAACCTAAAAATTAGTAAGTTATCTACCCTTTTCTTGGAGGGTCAAGGTCACTTCCACATTTGCTTTGTCAAGTTGCCATGTACCACCCATGATACAACTATAAGCAAAGTTTGAAAGGTCTAGTGCATACAGTTTGTGAGAAAATGACCTAAACGCAAAACTTGAACCTAAAAATTATTAAGTTATCTGCCCTTTGCTTGGAGGGTCAAGGTCACTTCCACATTTGCTTTGTAACGTTGCAATGTACCACCCATGATACAACTATAAGCAAAGTTTGAAAGGTCTAGTGCATACAGTTTGTGAGAAAATGACCTAAACGCAAAACTTGAATGTTGACGCCGCCGCCGGAAAAGCAACACCTATGTCTCTTTTTTTCTTCGAAAAGGCGAGACAAAAACTGTTGAAATCTGTCCAGCGTTTCTTGAGAAGAGATTTTTTAAGGTTTCGACCATATATGGTAATGGCGGCCATCTTGGATGTCGCGCTGACCTAATTTTAACAAATCTAAAAAGCATTCACCTAAGGATCATTCATGTGAAGTTTGGTCAAAATTGGCCTAGCGGTTTCTGAGGAGAAGTTGTTTAAAGAAAAGATAACGACGGACGAAGAGTGATCCCAATAGATTACCTTGAGCCTTCGGCCGAGGTGATCTAAAAAGTTTATTGACAGACGGACGGACAGACAGACACCGCACCACGGCATAAGTTCTAAAAATCTAAGCGGCCATCTTGAATTTCCGGCAAACCTGAAATTTGGTTAGGATCAACTACACATCAAGAGCAAATTTCTGTTAAGTTTCATGAAAATCCTTCAAGTAGTTTCAGAGGAGTAGTCGCTAAAAGTTTTACTATATAACTCTATGTAAACAAAGATGGCCACCGGCAGCCATGTTTAATGTCGAATCAAAATGATTTTCGACAAGGACCAACATCATGTCATGCTGATCATTTTATAGAAAGTCCCATATCAATATCCTTTATAGTTATCAGGAAGTAGTCGCTACAAACCTGTTATTTAAAGATCTATTTTTAGCTGTGGTGGCCATCTTGAATTTGTGGCCGACCTGAAATTTTGCTAGGATCAACTAGACATCAAGAGAAGATTTCTGGGAAGTTTCATGAAAATCTGTCAAGTAGTTTCAGAGTAGTCGCTACAACTTTTTATTATATAACTTTATGTAAACAAAGATGGCCAATTGCAGCCATGTTTAACATCGAATGAAAACGATTTTCGACAAGGACCAACATCATGTCATGCTTATTATTTTAGAAAAAGTCCCATATCAATATCACTTATAGTTTTCAAGTAGTAGTCGCTACAAACTTGCTTTTTAAAAATCTATTTTTAGCTTTGGTGGCCATTTGGATTTCACATCAATGTGAATTTTTGACAGGATCAACTAGACATCCTGTGAAGTTTCACGAAAATCCATCCAGTAGTTTCAGAGGAGCAGTCGCCACAAAAAAAAGTTTACGGACAGACAGACGGACGTCCGAACGGATGGACGACGGTCACCGCACCATGGCATAAGCTCTGCTGATCTTTTATCAGTAGAGCTAATAAGAGACCATCTGTATTAAGCGACCACTTCTGGTCTTTCCCGAGCAGTCTCTTAAATCAGTTTTGACTGTACATTTGCATTAAGTTTAAAAAACTAAAGAATAATGTTTTACTGCTAACAATTAACTTTAATATATTGCAAGAAATTAATTAATTAAATATTCTTAACAACTTCTTTCATTTGTTTCAAACATTTTTTTTCTCAAAAGTTTACAACATAACTGAACAAGACCTATTAAAGGATTAAAACGAATGCAAAATTGCTTAAAGAATTATTTATTTATTCAAAGGTCTGTCGTACATGTATGCATGGTCAACATCATGACCTGCACTGCAGAGCCAGTATTAATGTGATTGGCTGTACTTATAGCCAATAAACTAAACAGAGAGATTTTTGTTTAGCATAATTAAATGCTCACTATAACTTCATTCAGACACAAAGGTGTCTCAAAGCTTATTTACAATTAATGTGCAATACTTACTCTGACATTGTCTTGTGGCCAATTACTGATTGTTTCATACAGGTGTCCTTTATCATTAATTGACAGGTATAAACCCCTGAAACAACAAGCTTGTCATTAAGTCCACAGTTGCCATTCCTGACATAACGAGCATTCGGATGATGGCATGCTCGACTTTTCTAGGCTTTGTCTATTTATTGGGCAACTAAGTTGAAAAAGAGGCATAATTCTGTAAAATTCATAACCGAGTTACGGCACTTGTTTGTATAAGGTCCTCTTATGATAGTGAATACATGTGTAAAGTTTCTGTCATATGAGATATGAGCTTACCAGAAAAAGTTAATGAAGAAATCGACTAAGTACAAAAAAGGGCATAACTTTTTCAATATAGGTTGCAGAGTTATGTGACTTTTGCATGGCATGTTATCTATTTTTATTATACCTCACTGTAAACACTCCATGTAAAATCCCCATACCCTGCCGGGTTGATATTTCGCGATATTACCCTCAACGCAAATATAGCGCAAAATATTATCCCGCTAGCTTTTTGAAAAGCTCAGTTCTAAAAATAGATTTTTTCAACAACAACAACAATTTTTTCTTCATTATCGGAAAACGCTTATTAAAACCTGTAGAAAATCAATATATAGTCTTTGTTTCTGGAATACTTGATTAATTGACATTTTGTTTTGGAAAAAATGATTGAAAAAAACAATAAACGGTATGTTCAGCTAACAGCAGATGATTTGGACGACCTAGATAGCTAAATTTTTTGTTTTACATAAAGTTGTTTTGTTATTATCATATGTTTTGACTATGACAAATATGTTCAAAAAGACCTGTCTTATTAATGTGATTTCCCAAAGGAGTATTTGTTCGGTATAATAAAATAAATATCACATCCTCTTGAGGGTGCCAGTGGATATTATCAACCCTCGAAATTATACATTCTCAGGTTGATAATATCCACTGGCACCCTCAAGAGTATGTGATATTTACATAATACTAAATATATGTGTGAAGTTGAAATGAATTCTGCCAGGTGGTTTCTGAGATATGAGCTTACCGTAAAATGTTAACCCCAAAATTGACAAAGTACAAAAAAGGGCATAACTTTGTCAAAATAGATTGCAGAATTAATGACTTGCACGTGGTATGTTAACTATTTATACTGAATTTATGTGTGAAATTGTATTGACTTTTGGCAGGCGGTTTGTGAGATATGAGCTCACCAAAAATGGTTGACTAACAGTATACTTATATAATAGAATATGTATAATCAATGTCCCACTTTCTTCTATGACTGAGATAACTTCATAAAATACTTTTTAAACTAAAACTGTATCCATGGGATGCGGATGCCCCACTGAAATTTTACTCAGGTAATAATTGGTCGATTTTGGAGCTGAATCGATATGCACATCTTGACATCATAGCTAAGCATCATAATAAGTTTCTAAACAATCGGTTGAAACGTGTGGGAGGAGATAGACACACAAGATATTTTAATGTAAAATTCGATGAAAAGGGGAATATGCACATCTTGACACTATAGGTAAGCATCCTGTAAAGTTTCAAACAATCGGTTGAAAATTGTTTGGAGAAGATATTTTAATGTAAAATTGACGAAAACAGGGCCGTAACACTGGTAATACAAGGTGGATGTTGACGCTGAATTGATATGCACATCTTGACATCATAGGTAAGCATCCTGTAAGTTTTTTTTGAAATAATCGGTTGAAAACTGTGGGAGGAGATAGACAAACTTTTCAGGATGGACGGGCAGACAACAGACCTTTGGCAATATATACGGTATGAGTAAAGCTGTTACCTGGGACGTGTGTAGAGTAGGCCGTACTGCTGACACACCTGTCCTACTGTTGGTGTATACACAATTGGCATCATCTCCTCAACATGCTCTGTGAGCGAACGGTAAAACAGGCGCTCATTCCTGTCATACAGAGCCATAAGGTAGATATAGCGTTCTATATCTGAAGGTCGTTTGCGGAAGTTGTTAAGGACACGCTGTAACTGGGTCTCCTGGTCAATGATGATTGGAGGCAGCAGACCATGGATACCCATCAGTTGTCGCTCACGAAGTGTGAATGCTTGACCCTGAAATTTTTTATAATGTTTTTGTTTCTGTTTCAGGTATGACACCTTTTAATATAGATGTTGAAGAGCAATGGTAATTTGTCCAAACTCTGCAGTGAAAGCAAAAAAATTGCAATGCATGACACAGCTTACATTTAAAACAATAGGGCCAAATGGCTCAGGCAAAGAGAAAAAACAGATAATGAGTATAATGCGCAACCTCAAAAAGAAAACAAGCGGCCCTCTTGGGCCTGTATTGCTCTACTGGCTACATGGGGTCCAGACGAAAAATGAATGCCCTATTGTCTTAACTAGCTAAAATAAAGCACATTTTAGAAAATCAAGGGCCATAACTCTGACTTTATTGGTCTGGCTGATTTTTGAATTTGTTCGAGCTTTTGTTGATATCAATAATCTGGCAAAGCTTGATAAACATCAGATGAAAAATAAAGGCCCTATCCTCTTAACGAAGCAAAATAAAGCATATTTAAGAAAACCAAGGGCCATAATTCCGGTATTATTGGCTTAATCTGGCTTGCTTTTTGAATTTGTTCATTGATCAATTTCAACAATCAGTCCATGTTTGGTAAAATGAAGGCCTTACCATCTTAATGAAGAAAATCAAGGCCCATAACTCCAATATTGGTATATTGATTACTTACGACAACATTACCATTGCTTTACTCAACTTGCATAAGTCCACGAGTGGAAAAAATTCCCTTCCCGGGACTGCGGCCCGATAAGGGAGCCGCTAATAGGTTAACCCAATACCTCCGAAATCAGAACGAGGCTCACTTCCTCTTATTCCACTCGCGCTGATTTCGAAAGGATCAGGTAATTTCGAGTGGCTCAATTTTGCGTTTCTTCCACGGGTTTTGTGTTTTGTTGACTTTATTTTGGTATTTCTTTATCGTTATACACCTTTTCTACATTTACAGTTCGTGCGTTTAGCACTCGCTGTCGTACTTTTTCTATTTTAGCGCATTATGTCGCAAGTGACCAAGCCACCGCTGGGTGGGGAGTCCTGCTCGAAGGGGGAAATGAGTACCCCTTACGCCCAGGATAAACCCCAACCCAGACGGAAACTGCCTGGTTCCCCTTTCAACCCTTGTCCCAGTTAGCTGGCCGGTAATGGGGGGGATCACGGTGGTGGCAGAGACTCTCCCTAAAGAAGAGAAAAGAGATACCTGGTTCCCCTTCCAACCCTGTTTCCAGTAAGCTGGCCGGTACTGGGGGGGACCACGGTGGTGGCAGAGACTCTCCCTAAAGGGTTTGCGGAAGGTCCTCAGAACAGCTCCGACTCGGACTCATCTAGGTCACCTTCCCGACAGTCCAGGCACAGGGGTAACTGTGATTATTCAGGTAATACTTCTTACTCTTAGTCATGTGTGTGCGTGTTGTTCTGAGGTTAAAGTCCCTCCACCAACAAACACGACAGGGTAGCCCCGCCGTGATGGGCACAATAGAGTCTGGACTGTTTCTTCTTAGTCATGGACTACCTTCTGTTATTATATTTTCTTACGTGTTGTATAATCGCAGATTCAATAGAATAGAATATTTTATTTTAATATTCATAACAATGTGAACATGACAAGGAACAAACAGTAAATCAAATCATATGATAGCAATTTAGATAACATATATATGGATTATAAAATGTGTCCGGGACACTTTCTTGTTCTTCTTTTCAGTGTTATGTCAGAAACACTTGCAACAATAGGACTTAGACCTCTTTAGAAAATCATAATTCCTAGACAGTGCTGTTATTGGGATAATCTTTTCTCTTTGGTATGATAACCGCATTCCAAGAGTGAAGTTCTAGTAGCCTTCTGATTAGACAGACCATCTATAATCAGAGGACATAAATTGTCTAAGTCTTATCTTTGATTCTAATTAGCAGGCTGGGAGTTATTCCATCCTCCAATAAATTCATTCTTTAAATAATACTCCTTTTATTTGTAAACACTTCTTTAGCATTGTCTGCCTTTGTTATCGATTTTAGATCCTTATTGAATGCTTTTGTATCTTTAGGATCTATGTGTTTACTAATAATCCTTACAGAGTATTTAAATTTAAAGTATATTCCTCTCGTGGTCAGGCTTATACCCACTACGGAGGAATCCGATACTTGTCTTTAACTAAAGATTCTTAGTGAATGACTTTGTTCTTTTCTGTCCTTATGGACTTAACTATTGAACTAGTTGCAGGTAACCTCGTTAGAAGTCAGTACCTACTTTCGAGGTCTGTCACAAGAATTGACCTATCTAGGATGATTTTAGTTACTACGGTTTCTCCGCCATGATCTGTTGATTATGGACAAGTAACTCTGCAACCATTTCCTGCCCTGGTTACGGTTAAATAGATGATGACTGCAGGTCTGTTGTTTATGTTCATGCTCAACAGACTTGCAGGTATATAAGCATTTATTTTATTTAGCGGCAGTAATATTTATATCCAGGGGTGTCATTAAGAGGTAGGGGGTATTTCCCCCTGCTACTTAGACTCGTCTACCCGGTTGATATGAATACTTTTACTAATATTGTATACAGTATCTATCAAATACCCCACTACTTTGCTCTGTGGGCCGCTTACTTGTAAGTTAATGATATCAAATTATATCACCACCTTTGTTGATGTAGGTTTATATTTACAATAGCTTTTATTATTTACAGTGGCACATGTCTTTCGCCCTGTAGCGAGGAGTCCCTAGTTTGTGCCCCATACCAGCCACAAGACAACTGGCTTTTTGTTTTTATTGTGGATTTTATGATAAACCTTATATTTCATGGTTGTGTTTCACTTGTGAAATATCGACAATTACGTAATGCCGCTTTTGACGTTATTGTCTCCAGTTCTTGCAGCTAGGATCACTGTCTAGATTCCTTACCCTACCCACTCCTCCATACAGTCATACAGTTAATGGGCTGTAGTGCCAGGGTTCATTCTCCATTACCCTAAGGGTACTGATGATAGTTCGCGTAGTTTGTTCATTCTCCTCCCTTTTTAGTCTTGCTAGAACCAGGATACAGTATCCTAGTGTTTCTGTCAGTTTAGAGTAGGTCTACAGCGTTTCATTTTGCTACGCATCCCGAGTCCCCGACTCACACTTTTTTCTGTGGACCCATCATTTCAAAAATGTGCATCCCATGGCATGCATCAATTGAAATCTGAAAACTAATTTAAGAAAATCTAAAACGGGTTAATCTACACGGTAACTTAATCTAAAGAAGAAGAATGAACAATTAAAATAAGGCAAATCAAGATCAATTGGCCTAGCCTATATTCTAGTTCTTTTAATTCTGTTTTGAATATTTCGACAAACTGTTGTCAACACCATCACAGAACCAATTTTCATTGGGACTCATTGTTCTGATCTATGTGAGTTCTAGGGACTAATTCTGGCTGAATTCGTAATGAAACATCAACTCTGGTTTCTCTACGAACTAGCGAGTAAATCTTTCGCCTTTTACTAAAGATTTCCGTGCAGAGGAACACTCAATGAGTCTATAGACTTATTTACGTAAGCCCGCATTACTGCGGGTAAAGAAAGAACTGGTTATATAAATTATATTTAACGAAATTTGCTTTGAAAAAATATTTTGACCCATTGTTTTTTAGTTTGGACCCATTGTTTCAAAATATGGGAGTCCCAGGGACTTATTAAAGCAGATTTCAAAATGAATCACTGGTTCTATCAGTATGATTATGTTCCTAACGTCTTGGTAGGCTATACTGTTTTTTAGGCCCGGCTTCTAATCCGTAAATTAATTATGCCTTAGGAACCGGACTTCTCCTCGTTGAAGTCTTACCCTCAGGCGGTTTTGAGATAAATGTGGCGCATCTCTTTATTTATTGTTTCTATATATGCCACATTCGTACGGAAACACAATTCTTTTCGGCTAGATCTACATGCTAGGTTAAAGTCTCGTTGGCCTTTTACGTTAACAAAAATGGAGGTGGGTGCGGGTGCACAACCACATTCAAGGTGACATTCTGCCGTGATCAGAACAAAAGTGGGGGGGGCGCGTGCATGTGCACAGCCACATTCAAGGTGACTTTCTGCCGTGGTCTAGGGGTTTAGTAGAGCTACCCTTAATGCATTTTTAAGGGTCTCTCAGGTTGGCTTTGGTAACCCTAAAGCTGTTCCTTAAGGGCCACATGTAAGATTTGTTCACTAACTTAATGTGTTATCCTCAATAGATAAATTCGATTATTTTAATTTTAATAGGGTTCCCTTGTCTCAGTACTTCTGTCCATCTTGGTGTCTTCACCACTGCGTTAACCCCTAAGTGAGGTTACCAGGGTTACATTCTACATCTGCCACTATCCTCCATTCCGAATCAGTATGCAACCTCACGTTTGTCTGTTCTAACTACATCTCAGACTAATTTTCGGTAATAGTTCACATAAGTGTACCTCCAGGAGGCCCTTCACGGGGTTACTCTGAGGGCACGGAGGTTTAGCTGGGCAGAATAGTGTAGCGCAGTTCTTATTACACTTCCATCTTAGTCGATTCACTCTAATGCTACTAGAGGGATCTCTTTTTACCTTTTTCTAGAGAGATTCCAGTAACAAACTGATTGATTTTTGTCTGGGTATATACCCTTTTCAATTCCAATAAGACTGCACAAGTCAGAGCCTTTAATTGACTTAAAATTCACAAATTATTGTTACGTTCTATCGTAAATATTGTTTTCACTAGATCCAGTCAGTCATTAGGTTGTGCTCCTCTACCAGTTAGCTGACTTGGCCTTGCCTAAGTCTATAACGGTAGGCATAATAATCGATTGCAGTTTTATTGATATTTTGCTTATCTTGGTTGGTAAGCACTTCATATCACAATGTTCAAAATGTGTTTGGTTTATACATATTGTTTATAGTTATCTATGTTTCACACAGTTACTTTTAGCTTGTGTTCATAGTTCTTTTACATTTACACCTCAGTTATGAAGCTGTTATTGTAAGTTTTTGAATCAAGTGGTCGATACTTATTTAGATGATCTAGTAATACTAGCAATTTTCTGTTCCATAGATTTGCTTGAAATTGTCGATTATGACTTTAGATGGTGGTGGACTTATTGTCCTTGACCGAATTGAAGGACTTATGAGGGTACCATATTCACCTTGTAACGTTCATCTGCCCATCTCAGAAGTTAGAGGCTCCTCCTACTGGCTCTATCACCAGTCAGTTACGGGGGACTGAAGAATCTATTGCTTTTGCTGCAGACGGGTCTTCAGTTACCTTACATTTCTTACCAGGTTTTTGGCTAAGAACCAGCGACCTTCAGTTCATAGCTTACCACTGGTTATTCCGGCTCTACCCCCCTCAGGTGCTACCAATTCTTTTAGCCTCTGTCCGGTTAGGGCTCTAAGAATCTACCTGGAGCACTCGGGGTTTTGGCGGCGGGGCAGAAAGAGACTTTTTCTGCCACTTTTTCTGCACGCTACTAAAGAAATTTCTTTGGCTTCCATTTCTAGGTGGATTGGGGAAACCATTAAAGTGGCCTATAATGTGCAAAAGACCGATCTACCAGGGTCAAACCCTACAGCGCATGAAGTCAGAGCTTTGTCTTCATCCTTAGCAGGGTCTAATTCAATTCCCTTAGAACGCATTCTTAAAGCATGCTGCTGGAATTCGGACAACCCCTTTGTTAGATTCTACCTGAGGGATTGTTCCCAGCTCAATAACGAATTGGCTGCTCTGGGTCCTTTGGTTGCTGCCCAGTTCGTCATCGGAGCTTCGCTACCCGACCAGTTAGATGACTAGGTTGTCTGCAAGTCACTAACTTTCGGGGTTTCGAACCAAACTTTATTACATATGCATGTTTTGCATGTACCAGCCTTACCGATGGTTACTGTTATAGCTGGTTAAAATGTTTCCCATATGCATGTTTTATTTTACCCATTTGCACACAGTTAAATGTTACTTTGTGTTTATAGTTTATTGCCTATACAGTTAATTATATGAAACTTAAACTGTTTATGTAAGTATCTAATTGGGATTTATTGATACTGGTTCTCTATTAACAAACAATTTAATACAAACATATTCTTCTGATAGATATGCTTGATATTGTCGATTATTCAATGGTGCTGGGCTTAATTGCCCTTGACCTTCTTGACAGACGGACAGTTTACTGTACCATATTTGACAATTTACACCTTTGAATTAGCTACGGGTGTAGTAGAGGTTCCGAACTACTACATGTACTTGGGAATAGGACTGCACGTGCCACATTCACCATGTTATTTTCACCTCTTCTGGAGATGTCATGGAGTCTCCTTCAATTTGTGTATTGTGAACCAAGCAGGACCCCTATATATGGGTGAGTGTCAGTTAGTTGTTTCTGCAGTTTCTAATCTGCTCTAATTTCTTGAGATTATAGCAGGTTTGATCATTCCCCTTTGCTTGTTAGTTTCAGTTTGTTCAAATTCCCTTGATACATTCTACCTATCATAACAGGCTACTTATTTCCACCCCATGTTAATTTTGTTAAAGTCGCAATGGTAATGTTGTCGTAAGTAATCAATATACCAAAATGCTAAATTTGGTTCAATTTTAGTATTGGTTTATTATACTTACGACAACATTAATCCCACCCCTCCTTAATTAGAATTTGCGGAATAAGAGGAAGTGAGCCTCGTTCTGATTTCGGAGGTATTGGGTTAACCTATTAGCGGCTCCCTTATCGGACCGCAGTCCCGGGAAGGGAATTTTTTCCACTCGTGGACTTATGCAAGTTGAGTAAAGCAATGGTAATGTTGTCGTAAGTATAATAAACAAATACTAAAATTGAACCAAATTTAGCATGTTACTTGCCCAATCTGGCTGATTTTTGACCTTCTCTGAGCTTTACCAAGATTGGTAAAGATTAAATGAACAAGAAATCCGTGGATTCATATGTCTCGCCTAATGGGGGCCGGACTTAAAAATAAAGATAAATGATGTTTAAATGAAAGCTTGTCAATATTTTAATAACTAACAAGAGGTCCAATAGGGCCTATGGATGCTCTACTGGCTAAAACGGATCTTTTATCAAGGGTTGTCGTCCTAAAATTCCCATCAGTACTTCTTTTTAGTCTGGCATGGGTATTGTTTAATTTGTCCCACTTTCTTCTATGAATGAGATTTCATCACAAGAGGTCAATGACCTTAAAGCTCCACTGATAGGTTTTTGATAGCTAGATCAGCATTCCTGTGAAGTTTCATGAAATCCGTCAAGTAGTTTCAGAGGAGTAGTCGCTACAAGTTTTCATTATATAACTCTATGTAAACAAAGATGGCCGCTGCCAGCCATGCTTAATGTCGAATCAAAATAATTTTCGAAAGGATCAACATCATTTTATACTGATCATTTTAGGAAAAAGACACATATCAATATCACTTATAGTTTTCAAGAAGTAGTCGCTACAAACTTGTTTTTTGAAAATTTATTTTTAGCCGTGGCGGCCATCTTGAATTTACGGCCAACCTGAAATTTTGCTATGATCAATAAGACATCAAGAGCAACATTCCTGTGAAGTTTTATGAAAATCAATTAAGTAGTTTCAGAGGAGTAGTCGCTACAAGTTTTCATTATATAACTCTATGTAAACAAAGATGGCCGCTGGCGGTAATGTTTAACGTCGCATCAAAATAATTTTCAACAAGGATCAACAACATTCCATACTAATCATTTTAGAAAAAGTCCCATATCAATATCACTTATAGTTTTCAAGAAGTACTCGCTACAAACTTGTTTTTTGAAAATCTATTTTTAGCTGTGGCGGCCATCTTGAATTTCCGACCAACCTGAAATATTACTAGGATCATTTAGACATCAAGAGTAACATTCCTGTGAAGTTTCATGGAAATCCGTTGAGTAGTTTTAGAGAAGTAGTCGCTACAAGTTTTTACTAAATAACTGTATGTAAACAAAGATGGCCGCTGCAGCCATGTTTAATGTTGAATTAAAACGATTTTCGACAAGGACCAATCTCATGTCATGCTGATCATTTTAGAAAAAGTCCCATATCAATATCACTTAGAGTTTTCAAGAAGTAGTCGCTACAAACTTCTTTTTTTAAAATCTATTTTTAGATTTGGTGGCCATCTTGGATTTCACATCAACATGAATTGTTGCTAGGATCACCTAGACTTCATGGGCAACATTTCTGTAAAGTTTCATGAAAATCCCGTTCAGTAGTTTCAGAGGAGTAGTCGCTACAAAAAAAGTTTACGGACAGACAGACAGACGGACAGACGGGGGGTGGGGGGTTTATATTAACATTCTAAACAAACTTGATACAGATCAGATAAAAAATGAAGTAACTACAGATTATACAATATAGCATTTTTCAACAAATCAAGGACCATAAGTCTGTCGTTACTAACAAGATCTAGCTGGTTTTCCAACCTGTCAAAGATTTCATTGATATACCGCGATTTGCACAACTTGACATCATACTGACGCTTCCTGCCAAATTTCATAGAAATCCAACAAGACGTTTAGGAGGAGTATGGCGCCGACAAAAAATTTAAAGTAAAAATGCTAGGGTCCGTAACTCCATCAAAAATCAACAAACCAGAAAAAACCGCAATAGGCACAACTAGAAATCATACCAATGCTTCCCGCTAAGGTGCGTCAAAAAGAAAATAATTAAAAATTAAAAAAAAAGAAAGTAATTAAAAAAAATAATAATAATTAAAAAAATATATTTCAAAAAAAAATATTAAAAAAAATATATAATAAACAAGAGGCCCAAGAGGGCCTGTGGACGCTCTACTGGCTAACATGGCTCTTATAACATCAATGAAGCGAGTGACTGCCATTAACGTTTTTTTGGAAGTTTCGGGGAAAAAACAGCTTTTGAACTAAATCAAGGGCCATAACTAAAGAATCTGTTAAAGTTCAGTAAAGATCAGATGAAAATGAAGACCCTACCTTTAACGAGGCAAAATATAGCATTTTTAACTAAATCAAGAGCCATAAATCCTCTGTTACTGGTCCGACTGGTCCAACATAGAGCTAAAAAAAAATATTAATTAAAAAAAAATAAAAGAAAAAATTAAAAAAAATAATAAATAAAAAAAAAAATAAAAAAAAATAAAAAAAAAGAAAAGAAAAAAAAAATATATTAATTTAAAAAAATAATTAAAAAAATAAAAGTTTGGTAACGATCGGATGAAAAATGAAGGCCCTCTCGTCTTAACGAGGCAAAATATAGCGTTTTGAACTAAATCAAGGGCCATAACTAAGTTGTTACTGGTCCGATATGTTTGGTTTTCAAACTTGTCCGAGCTTTCATTGATATTAACAATCTGATAAAGTTTGGTAAAGATCAGTTGAACAATGAAGCCCCAATCTTCTTAATGAGGCAAACTATAGCATTTTTAACTAAATCAAGGGCCACAACTCCGCTGTTACTGGTCCGATATGGCTAGTTTTCAAACTTGCTCGAGCTTTCATTGATATTAACAATCTGATAAAGTTTGGTAAAGATCAGATGAACAATGAAGCCCCCATCATTTTAACCAGGCAAAATATAGCGTTTTGAACTAAATCAAGGGCCATAACTAAGTTGTTACTGGTCCGATATGTTTGGTTTTTCAAACTTGTCCGAGCTTTCATTGATATTAACAATCTGATAAAGTTTGGTAAAGATCGGATGAACAATGAAGCCCCAATCGTCTTAATGAGGCAAACTATAGCATTTTTAACTAAATCAAGGGCCACAACTCCGCTGTTACTGGTCCGATATGGCTAGTTTTCGAACTTGCTCGAGCTTTCATTGATATTAACAATCTGATAAAGTTTGGTAAAGATCAGATGAACAATGAAGCCCCCATCGTCTTAACGAGGCAAAATATAGCATTTTTAACTAAATCAAGGGCCACAACTCCGCTGTTACTGGTCCGATATGGTTGGTTTTCGAACTTGTTCGAGCTTTCAATGACATTAACAATCTGATAAAGTTTTGTAAAGATCGGATGAACAATGAAGCCCCTATCGTCTTAACGAGGCAAAATATAGCATTTTTAACTAAATCAAGGGCCATAACTCTGGTGTTACTGGTCCGATCTGGCTGGTTTTCGAACTTGTCCGAGCTTTTATTGATATTAACAATGTGGTAAAGTTTGGTATAGATAGGTTGAATAATGAAGGCCCTATCGTCTTAACGAGGCAAAATATAGCAATATAGCATTTTTAACTAAATCAAGGGCCATAACTCCGCTGTTACTTGGCCGATCTGGCTGGTTTTCGAACTCATCCGAGCTTTCATTGATATTAACAACCTGTTAAAGTTTGGTAAAGATTGGATGAATAATGAAGGCCCTATCGTCTTAACGAGACAAAAGTTAACAACGGACGACGGACGGACGACGGGCGGACGGACGGACGACGGACAACTCGGCATCCCATTAGCTCTGCTGGCCTTCGGCCAGTAGAGCTAAAAATAAATAAATAAGCAGAAAAATAAATAAAGGCCCTATCGTCTTAACGAGGCTAAACAGAGACTTTTTAACTAAAGCAAGAGCCATCAATCTGCTGTTACTTGTCCGATAGGGCTGGTTTTCGTACTTGTCCGAGCTTTCATTGACATTAACAATCTGGTAAAGTTTGGTAAAGATCAGATGAAAAATGAAGGCCCTATCGCCTTAACGAGGCAAAATATAGAATTTTTTAACGAAATCAAGGGCGATAACTCCGCTGTTACTTGTCCGATCTGGCTGGTTTTCAAACTTGTCTGAGTTTTCATTGATATTAACAATCTAGTAAAGATCGAATGAAAAATGAAGGCCCTATCATCTTAACAAGGCAAAATATAGCATTTTTGACTAAATCAAGGGCCATAACTCCGCTGTTACTGGTGCCATCTGGCTGGTTTTCGAACTTGTCTGAACTTACATTGATATTAACAATCTGTCAAAGTTTGGTAAAGATCGGATGAAAAATGAAGGCCCTATCGTCTTAACGAGGTAAAAGTTAACGGACGACAAACTACGGACAACACACCATCCCATAAGGTCTGCTGGCCCTTGGCCAGTAGAGCTAAAAACAATGGAGTTTACAGTTTGCTGAGATGACATTTTTCAGGTGCATTTGTTTAAAAACAAAATGCCATTCTATAAAAAAACAAGAGGCCCAAGAGGGCCTGTGGACGCTCTACTGGCTAACATGGCTCTTATAACATCAATGAAGCGAGTGACTGCCATTTACGTTTTTTTGAAAGTTTCAGGCAAAAAACAGCTTTTTGACTAAATCATGGGCCATAACTAAAGAATCTGGTAAAGTTTGTAAAGATTAGATGAAAAATGAAGGCCATACCGTATTAACGAGGCAACATATAGCATTTATTTCTGGTCCAACATAGAGATAAAAAAAAAATATAAAAAAAAAATAAAAAATAAAAAATCTGAAAAAAATGGAATAATTTCAAAAAAAAAAAAATTATGAAAAAAATAATAATAATTAAAAAAATAAAAAAAAATAAAAAAAAAATAAAAAATAATAATAAAAAAAATAAACAAATAAATAAAAAAAATAAAAAAATGATTAAAATAAAAATGAATAATAATATAAAAAAGACAGTTGTAAAATCTGGTAAAGTTTGGCAAAGATCAGATGCAAAATGAAGGCCTTATCGTAGGACGAGGCATATTATAGCATTTTTAACAAAATCAAGGGCCATAACTCCGCTGTTACTTGTCCAATCTGGTTGGTTTTCGAACTTGACCAAGCTTTCATAGACATTAACAATTTCATGAAGTTTGGTAAAGATCGGATGAAAAATGAAGGCGCTATCGTCTTAACGAGGCAAAATATATCATTTTGAAGTAAATCAAGGGCCATAACTCCGATGTTACTGGTCCGATATGGCTGGTTTTCAAAGTTGTCTGAGCTTTCATTGATATTAACAATCTGATAAAGTTTGGTAAAGATCGGATGAACAATGAAGCCCCTATAGTCTTAACGAGGCAAAATATAGCATTTTTAACTAAATCAAGGGCCATAACTCCGCTGTTACTATTTCGATATGGCTGGTTTTCGAACTTGTCCAAGCTTTCTTTAATATTAACAATCTGTTCAAGTTTGGTAAAGATTGGATGAACAATGAAGCCCCTATTGTCTTAACGAGGCAAAATATAGCATTTTTAACTAAATCAAGGGCCATAACTTCCCCGTTACTGGTCCGATATGGCTGGTTTTCAAACTTGTTTGAGCTTTCATTGATATTAACAATCTGATAAAGATTGGTAAAGATCGGATGAACAATGAAGCCCCTATCGTCTTAACAATGCAAAATATAGCATTTTTAACTAAATCAAGGGCTACAACTCCGCTGATACTAGTCCGATATGGCTGGTTTTCGAACTTGTCCGAGCTTTCATTGATATTAACAACGTGGTAAAGTTTGGTAAAGATAGGATGAAAAACGAAGGCCCTATCGTCTTAACGAGGCAAAATATAGCAATATAGCATTTTTAACTAAATCAAGGGCCATAACTCCGCTGTTACTTGTCCGATCTGGCTGGTTTTCGAACTCATCCGAGCTTTTATTGATATTAACAACCTGTTAAAGTTTGGTAAAGATCGGATGAAAAATGAAGGCCCTATCGTCTTAACGAGACAAAAGTTAACAACGGACGACGGACAACGGACGACGGATGACGGACGGACGGACGACGGACAACTCGGCATCCCATCTAACAAGAAGTCTCTACCTTGAAGCTCTACTGATAGGTTTTGATAGCTAGATCAGCATTCCTGTGAAGTTTAATTAAAATCTGTCAAGTAGTTTCAGAGGAGTAGTCGCTATAAGTTTTTACTATATAACTCTATGTAAACGAAGATGGACGCTGGCAGCCATGTTTAATGTCGAAACAAAATAATTTTCAACAAGGACCAACATCAGGCAATGCTGATCATTTTAGAAAAAGTCCATATCCATATCACTTAATAGTTTTTAAGAAGTAGTTGCTACAAATTTGTTTTTTAAAAATCTATTCTTAGCCAAGGCGGCCATCTTGAATTTTCGTCCGACCTGAAATTTTTCTAGGATCAACTAGACATCAAGAGCAACATTTCTATTAAGTTTCAGAGGAGTAGTCGCCACAAGTTTTTCCTATATAACTCTAGGTAAAAAAAGATGGCCATTGGCGACCATTTTGACATCCAATGGACCAAAATGGACTTTGGTTAGGACCAACAACATGTCATGCCAGTCATTTTGGTAACGGTTCCAGATCAATATCACTTACGGTTTTTGAGAAGTAGTCACCACAAAATCACATTTTTAAATCTATTTTTAGCCGTGGCAGCCATCTTGAATGCCATCCTGAGTTTTTTCTAGGATCAACTAGACACGAAGAGCAACATTCCTGTGAAGTGTCATGAAAATCTGTCAAATAGTTTCAGAGGAGTAGTCGCCACAAGTTTTTCCTATATAACCCTATGTAAACAAAGAATGCCACTGGCAGCCATGTTTGACATCGAATCAAAATGAATCTTGGTTAAGACCAAGTACATGTCGCATCAGTCATTTTGGTAAAGGTTCTTATTCAGTATCACTTGCGGTTTTTGAGAAGTAGTCGCCACAAAGTCGCATTTTTAAAATCTATTTTTAACAATGGCAGCCATCTTGAATTTTCTATCGACCTGAAATTTTGCTAGGATCAACTAGACATCCACAGCAACATTTCAATCAAGTTTCATGAAATTCCAACAAGTAGTTTCAGAGGAGTAGTCGCCACAAGTTTTTCCTATATAACTCTATGTAAACAAAGATGGCCACTGGCGGCCATGTTTGACATCCAATCAAAATGAACTTTGGTTAAGATCAACTACATGTCCTGCCAGTCATTTCGGTAAAGGTTCCAAATCAATATCACCTACAGTTTTGAGAAGTAGTCGCCATAAATTAAAATCTACTTTTAGCCGTGGCGGTCATCTTGAATGCCAACCTGAATTTTTACTAGGATCAACTAGCAACATTCCTGTGAAATAGTTTCAGAGGAGTAGTCGCCACAAGTTTTTCCTATATAACTCTATGTAAACAAAGATGGCCACTGGCAGTCATGTTTGACATCGAATCAAAATGAATCTTGGTTAGGACCAAGTACATGTCGCACCAGTCACTTATGGTTTTTGAGAAGTAGTCGCCACAAAGTCGCATTTTTAAATCTATTTTTAGCCTTGGCAGTCTTGTGAATTTCCGGCCGACCTGAATTTTTGCTAGGATCAACTAGACATCAAGAGCATCATTCTTGTGAAGTTTCATGAAAATCCGTCAAGTAGTTTCAGAGAAGGTCGCCACAAGTTTTTCCTGTATAACTGTATGTAAACAAAGATGGCCACTGGCGGCCATGTTTGACATCCAATCAAAATAAACTTTGGTTAGGATCAAGAACATGTCCTGCCAGTCATTTTGGTAAAGGTTCCAAATCAATATCACTTACGATTTTTGAGTAGTCGTCGCCACAAAATCGCATTTTTAAAATCTATTTTTAGCCGTGGTGGCCA
The DNA here is from genome assembly GCA_037043455.1 of Cyrtodaria siliqua. Taxonomy (NCBI): domain Eukaryota; kingdom Metazoa; phylum Mollusca; class Bivalvia; order Adapedonta; family Hiatellidae; genus Cyrtodaria; species Cyrtodaria siliqua. The sequence goes on along the minus strand of JAWPHD010006260.1, from coordinate 33,584 downwards.
TCTTGAATTTCCGGCCGACCTGAGGTTTTGCTAGGATCAATTAGAGCAACATTCCTGTGAAGTTTCATGAAAATCCATGTAGTAGTTTCAGAGGAGTAGTCGCCACAAAAAAAGTTTATAGAAGGATGGACGGACGGACTGACAGACGGACGACAGATGCCGCACCACGACATAAGCTCTGCTAATCTTTGATCAGTCGAGCTAGCAATAACAACAAAAAACAACATCAACTCCACAAAAGTAGGTCAAGATCAAGACACAACTATGTCAAAACAAAATAGAATGTTTTGTGTCTTCCAAAGATTAAGCCATAATGGAAGTTTATGGTAATAAACGTGGTTTATGAGAAATCGTAATAACACACACCCATACACTTTGCTTCTCACCAAAACAAACCCTACTTTCGATTTCTTTGTTTACAAGCAATACTTCCGGTTACAGTAACTCATTAACATTTTAGTCACATGACTAAATTCAGCCTAACAGCATCCTCTCATTGTTTACATCCTCGGTAGTTACAATAAACTCTGTATATCGTCGCTTCTAATATTTAATTTATCTCTCTTGTGCGGACTTCTAAGAGATGTATCACTCGCCTTATGATTCATCGAACATTCGAAGATCTTATTAGCAAAGTGACCGTATCGATTTTAATTGCGATCTCCTCATTTTGAAAGGAAAATCGTACTATGGGGAATCGACCTTCCCGACTCGCAAATGGACGCCCCGGCAAAAATACGACATGATATCGATCGAAAATTGGGGAGTGTTCGAGTTTTCGCGAAGCTCTAGCGAAGTAAGGAATTAAAGTGCCGTCATCCTTGCCGAAGGCTATGTTAAAGAGAATTCAATCCCGGAAGAGACATGGCAAAATTGATCAAGGAATTCTAAAAATAGACGTGGATCCGCATCAAGTGACGAAGTAACTGCCGATGCGCGGATTAAACAAAGGAACTCCATAAACAGACAGGAATCCGTATCACGTGACGAAACACCTGACCACGAAAAAGATGACGTCACAAACAAAATTGTTGGCGCCCACGGATGAACAAATTCTGCAACACCACTAGGAGAAAATCGGCCTATTTCGGTAAGAAATGCGCCGCATGCAGGTTAATTTGGCTTAGCTTTCGGGACGGACCAACTTGCCTGATACCGACCAGGTTATTTCTAACGTCTTTGACAGAAATACGGCCTCGGAAACACAGATGAGGTCCTGAAAACTCCACTGAGTGCTTCTATCATGCTACGCCGGCCAGCTGACGATCTCCTGGTGGTTAATGTCATTCCTCCAAAATTAAAGAATGACATTGCCTCACACTAACACGTGAATTTAGCAATGCTGCTCATCCCTGGCATGGTTGCTGCCAATGAAACACACGACCACAATGGACAGCATATGATCAACTGACATCAGGTTACACAGGAGCCACGAGTTAAGAGCAGCATTTTCGAAGTCCAAGACCATGTTGTGTGAAACAGAGCCTTACAAGAGGAAGGAACTAGAGAGCTATAGCGATTGATCAATGGCTTGTACCGTCAGTATGGAGGTACACACTTCTACATCTACCATAATGCCTTCTCAAGAAAGGCAGAACGTGCCTTCTCAAGAAAGGCAGAACGAAAGGTAGAACAATATGAACTGTTGAAAACTTCAGTGGATTGGGATTACTACGAAACAAAACAACCAAGCTCTATCTCGCATAGACGAAACAAGCGAATAGTATGAGTGTTTTTAGAAATATATCTCTTTATCCTTCAGTTTAAGGGTTGATCAACAGGTTATACATGTCTTTAAGAAGTCACGAGTGTTCTTAGTGCTTCTACTCTTGAATAGGTTAACTGAAGAAGTACGGGTGTTCATAGCACTTCTTCATATGGTCTTTGTAGGCTTAGCCACTGCATCAAGGTTATACATGTCTTGTAGAAGTCACGAGTGTTCTCAGTGCTTCTACACTTACATAGGGTTAATTGAAGGAGTACGGGTGTTCATAGCACTTCTTCATATGGCTTAGCCACTGCATCAAGGCTTACATTTAGAAGTCACGCGTGTTCAGAGTGCTTCTACTTTATCATGTTCAATGAACTTCAAGTACGAGTGTTCTTAGTACTTCTAACAATGGCTGATGTTAGTATCACAATGTATACAGATGTTTGCAAAGACGGTATGCATCCTACTACAAGGTCTTCATCGCCATCACCAGCCTGGATTCATAAACTGGCATCAGAACTACCGTGTCAAAGAACACATAATTTGTGAACCATTAAACTATGAAGTATGGGCTCCCAGTTTGGCTATTGTTACTTATTTACCATCTTATACACTTACTTTAAAAGACAGTATGTGTTTCAAATAAAATAACTCCACTGACATCAGCATTCAGGATTCATAGACTGTCATAACAACTAATGACATACTTAAGGAAACATAAAACTGTACATACTGTTTATGTTCCAACATGTATCTCACCAAGAGCACTACTCATCATGTAAGGAATTTGAACTTGTATTACAAATCTGTAGAGAGGATGTTGAAATTATTATCATTTCGTTTCCTATTACATGCCTAAACATACTTGTATCGAACATGTGCATTAGTTACCAATAGGCGGTATCTATCTATCGCCGCAACATAGTTATCTACAGGAGTCCTCCTCATCTTTCTGCCACCTGCCATAATCGGCTAATGCATATGTTCCATATTGTCTGCCATCATCAATTTGCATCCATTGCCTGGCATCTATGGAACATAGCCATGGCCTGCCATTTGCTGTCTTTGCATCTGTAGCCCACAGTCCACCATTGTGGGCGTCAACCATAGCCCCCCGTCTGCCAACATAGGCTAAAACATCCATGGCCCGTTGTCTGCCATCAAACTCTTGCATCCACAGCCTGCTACCAGCAATCGTAGGCCAATGCATTCACTGCCCGCTGTCTGCCATCATAGACGCGTGCATCCATAGCCCGTCGCCTGCCATCTTAGGACTTTGCATCCATTGCCCGCTGTTTGCCATTCGTATCATACTCATACATCAAAGCCCGTTGCCTGCCATCGTAGGCCAATGCATCCATTGACCGCTGTCTGCCATCGTAGACTAATGCATTCATAACCCGTTGCCTGCCATCTTAGGCCAATGCATCCGTTGCCCGCTAGCTGCCATTCTTAGACTCATGCATCCATAGCCCATTGCCTGCCATCGTATGCCTATGCATCAGTTGCCCGATGTCTGCCATCGTAGATTCATGCAGCCATAGCCCGTTGCCTGCCATTGTAGGCCAATGCATCCATTGCCAGCTGTCTGCCATCATATACTAATGCATTCCTAGCCCGTTGCCTGCCATAATAGGCCAACACATCCATAGTCCATTGCCTGCCATCGTAGGCCAATGCATCCATTGCCCTCTGTCTGCCATCGTTGACTAATGCATTCATAGCCCGTTGCCTGCCATAATAGGCCAACACATCCATTGCCCGCTGTCTGCCATCGTAAACTTGTGCATCCATAGCCCGTTGCCTGCCATCTTCGGCCAATGCTTCCATTGCCATCTGTCTGCCTTCGTAGATTCCTGCATCCATAGCCCGTTGCTTGACATAATAGACTGCACTAGGCCATTGCAATGTTGGTACATCTAAAGTTTAACGGTGCCATAGGTAGTCGTTCGTCAGTGTTATGTTTACAACATAATTATGATTTAAATTTTCTCGTCATTTTTGACTGATTTTTTGTTATATGTCGCGACATGTAGATCAACTTACAACACTCAATTTCCATTTGTTTTCATTATTTTCACATGTATTCACATATACATTTACGTTTTATGAGACTTTTAACATACCTTTGATGCTCATCACGTGTATATTTTGCTTTTATTTTGTTGTTACAGATGTTGCCCTTCATAACATGTGCATGCCCTTTTGGGCTCATACATAAATCTAATCAGAGTCTATGCAGTCTGTCTGCATCGTAGGCTCACAAGTTAATTGTTTGCCATCATAGACTGTAACATCTAATGTCCCAAGCCTGCCATCGTAGGTTTATGCAGTTACGTGCCCGTTTACTGCCATCGTGGGTTTGTGCATCACATGCCGATTGCCTGTCATCATAGGCTGATGTATCTTACGCCCGTGGCCTGCAATCGTCAGCACATGCTGTCGACGTCCAAAGTCTGCCATCGTAGGCTTATGCATCTCGTGTCTGTTGCCTGCCATCGAGGCTTCTGCATCAAATTGCCTGTAGCCTGCCATCGTATGTTGATGCACCTTACGCCAGTTGCCTGCCATCGTCAGCACGTGCTGTCCACGTCCTAAGCCTGCCATCGTAGGCTTATGCATCTCATGTCTGTTGCCTGTCATCGTAGGCTTCTGCATCCCATGTCTGTTGCCTGCAACCGTAGGCTTGTGCATCTCATTGCCTGTCGCCTGCCATCGTGGGCTGATGCATCTTATGCACGTTGCCTGTCATCATCAGCGCATGCTGTCGCATCCGAAGCTTGCCATCGCAGGCTTATGCATCTCATGTCTGTTGCCTGCCATCCTAGGCTTCTGCAACTCATGTCTGTTGCCTGCCACCGTAGGCTCATGCATCTCATGTCTAGCCTGCCATCATAGGCTGATGCATCTTACGCCCGTTGCCTGCTTTCGTCAGTGCCTGCTGTCGACGTCCGAAGCCTGCCATCATAGGCTTATGCATCTCCTGTTTGTAGCCTGCCATCGTAGGCTGATGCATCTTACGCCCATTGCCTGTCATCGTCAGCGCATGCTGTCGACGTCCTAAACTTGCCATCGCAGGCTTATGCATCTCATGTCTGTTGCCTGCCATCGTAGGCTTCTGCAACTCATGTATGTTGCCTGCCACCGTAGGCTTATGCATCTCATGTCTAGCCTGCCATCGTAGGCTGATGCATCTTACGCCCGTTGCCTGCCTTCGTCAGTGCCTGCTGTCGATGTCCGAAGCATGCCATCATAGGCTTATGCATGTCATGTTTGTTGCCTGCCATCGTAGGCTTCTGTATCTCATGTCTGTAGCCTGCCATTGTAGGCTGATGCATCTTACGCCCGTTGCCTGCCTTCGTCATTGCCTGCTGTTGACGTCCCAAGCCTGCCATTGTAGGCTTATGCATCTCATGTTTGTTGCCTGCCATCGTAGGCTTCTGAATCTCATGTCTTAGCATGCCATCGTAGGCTGATGCATCTTCCGCCCGTTGCCTGCCTTCGTCATTGCCTGCTGTTGACGTCCCAAGCCTGCCATTGTAGGCTTATGCATCTCATGTTTGTTGCCTGCCATCGTAGGCTTCTGTATCTCATGTCTTAGCATGCCATCGTAGGCTGATGCATCTTCCGCCCGTTGCCTGCCTTCGTCAGTGCCTGCTGCCGACGTCCGTGGCCTGCCATTGTAGGCTTATGCATCTCATGTGTGTTGCCTGCCATCGTAGGCTTCTGTATCTCATGTCTGTAGCCTGCCATCATAGGCTGATGCATCTTACGCCCATTGCCTGCCTTCGTCAGTGCCTGCTGTCGACGTCCAAAGCCTGCCATCGTAGGCTTATGCATCTCATGTTTGTTGTCTGCCATCGTAGGTTTCTGTATCTCATGTTTGTAGCCTGCCATCGTAGGCTGATGCATCTTACGCCCGTTGCCTGCCTTCGTCAGTGCCTGCTGTCGACGTCTGAAGCCTGCCATCATTGGCTTATGCATCTCATGTCTGTTGCCTGTCATGTCTTACGCCCGTTGCCTGCCTTCGTCAGTGCCTGCTGTCGACATCCGAAGCCTGCCATCGCAGGCTTATGCATCTCATGTCTGTAGCCTGCCATCGTAGGCTGATGCATCTTAAGCCCGTTGCCTGCCTTAGTCAGTGCCTGCTGTCGACGTCCGAAGCCTGCCATCGTAGGCTTATGCATCTCATGTTTGTTGCCTACCATCGTAGGCTTCTGCATCTTATGCCCGTTGCCTACCATCGTCAGCACATTCTGTCGACATCCGTAGCCTGCCATCGTAGGCTTATGCATCTCATTACCTGTAGCCTGCCATCGTAGGTTGATGTCTCTTATGCCCGTTGCCTGCCAGGCTCATTCTCCACACCAATGTTTCGGTGACCCATCTTTCGCCGTCTATCGCAGGCCCAACATGAACCTGCTACCATAGGTTGTCCTATATAATTAAAGATGCCACTTACATGTCATCTGTATCATAATGTTGTACTTTCAACTATGTCATTTAATTCCTATAATGCTCTTTTCATCATCTGTTCTATGTATTGCTCATCAAGGACATTACTTAAGGTGTCATTTCCTTCTTTCTTGGGATCAAAACATTTAACAGATGTTTTCTTTGGGCATAAGGCTTCAATTATCAGCCTTTCCTCCCAAGAAAGAATGAGGCATGCTGGCTCAGCCCTCACCAGACTATGTATATAATACTATAACTAGTCATTACCTTAGCTAGTCATTACAATCTAGTCATCTTAGTATGGGGTACTAAGTCAGTTATGCCAATAAACTTTATAAATGTAATTCTTTCTTTGTCACCTTTACTATCCATGTATGTAGATTAAGCATAAATGGAAGTTTATGTAATAAACGTGGTTTATGAGAAATCGTAATACCATACACCCATACACTTTGCTTCTCACCAAAACAAACAAAACTTTCGATTTCTTTGTTTACAAGCAATACTTCCGGTTACAGTTACTCATTAACATTTTAGTCACATGACTAAATTCAGCCTAACAGCATCCTCTCATTGTTTACATCCTCGGTAGTTACAATAAACTCTGTATATCGTCGCTTCTAATCGCCATCCATCCCCACCACATCTCCTTGTTGAGCAATGCCTTCTGGTTTAGTATGGGGCAGCATGCTTCTTTCTTCGGAGGGCATAAGGCTTCAATTATCAGCCTTTCCTCCCAAGAAAGAATGAGGCATGCTGCCTCAGCCCTCACCAGACTATGTATATAATACTAATAACTAGTCATTACCTTAGCTAGTCATTACAATCTAGTCATCTTAGTCTGGGGTACTAAGTCAGTTAAACTAGGTATAAAGCATATAGTGCATAATTATAGTTCATGAGAAAGTGATGTTAATATAACAAGTTATCTGCCCTTTGCTTGGATGGTGAAAGTCACATCCATATTTGCTTTTTGACACATTATGATGTACTACCCAAGAAACAACTATAAGCGAAGTTTGAAAGGTCTAATGCATAAAGTTTGTGAGAAAGTGACCTCAACGCAAATGTTGAAGGTAAAAATTATTAAGTTATCTGCCCTTGCTTGGAGGGTCAAGGTCACATTCACATTTGCTTTGTCTAGTGCATACAGTTTGTAAAAAAGTGACCTAAATGCAAAAGTTGAATGTAAAAATTATTAAGTTATCTGCCCTTTGCTTGGAGGGTCAAGGTCACTTCCTCATTTGCTTTGTCATGTTTTGATGTACCACCCAAGATACAACTATAAGCAAAGTTTGAAAGGTCTAGTGCATACATTTTGTGAGAAAATAACCTAAACACAAAACTTTAATGTTGCCGCCGCCGCCGCCGCCGCCGGAAAAGCAACACCTATGTCTCTTTTTTTCTTCGAAAAGGCGAGACAAAAATGAAGGCAGTATCATCTTAACGAGTCAAAATAAAGCATATATAATAAAATCAAGGGCCACGACTCCAGTGTTACTTGTCCGATCTCAATGGTTTATTGAACTTATGGTTCAAGCTTTCATTGATATTAACAACTTGGTAAAGTTTGGTAAAACTAAGGCATTTTTAACTAAATCAAGGGTCATAACTCAGGTTTTACTCATCTGATCTGGTTGGTTTTCAAAGACTTCCAAGCTGTTATTGATATTAACAATCTGGTAAAGTTTGGTTAAGATCACATGAAAAATGAAGATGCTATAGTGTAAACAAAAAGCACTGCCCGTCGGTGCAGACGCTCGACTTTCGAGGCCTTGTCTAAAGGCATAATTCTGCTTAATTAACAGAATTATGGCACTTGTCTCTGAGTTCTTCATATGAAAGTGAATGCATGTGTGATGTGTTACTGAATTTGTTAAGGGGATTGTAAGATAGAATGAACAATTTAAATTTAATAAAGATTAAAGAGGCACTACCTATATCTACGCGATTTTTAATGTAAAATATTAAATACTCAATATTACTGCATTTATATGTATACAAAGCTATTTTATGAGTATTCTAAGAAGAAACATGGTTAGTATTCCAGTTCTGAAAATTATTAATTATGATCAAAACAATATCTTGAATAAAATGCTGCCCAGCCGTTTATTCCTGCCGGAGAACTACGAGATTTTACGATTTTCTCGGACATGCGCAATGCGATTACAAACTATTCGGCGCAGTTCCGATAGTAAACGAATCGATCGGAACTCTTCGCCAATCCGACGAGGCAATTCCGATTGTAAACAAATAAGATCGGAAAATCTCCGCAATAGGCTTGCCTTAAACAATTACGAATACAATTTCAAAAATCCGATCTTTCAATCCTGTTTTTCCCCAGCAAAACGCATATTACATGGGGTGAAATTATTGCCATTTAACTTTTTCATAGTTCTCTTTATAATTTAGTAAAGTTTATATCAAATGGTGGACAAAAAGATATAGGTAGAGCCTCTTTAAGCTGACTTGCTTACATACAAAACTGTAACAACTTTTTTCTAAGTATAAAAGGGGTCATAACTTTGTTAAAATGAAAGCAAGAGTTAAAGAACCTGGCTATATGATGTTGTCTAATGATGTAATGATGATTCATGTGTGAAGTTTCAATTCATTATGTAAAGTAGTTTTCGAGATACAAGCTTACATACAAAGCTTTAACCAAATTTTCTATGTATAAAAGGGGCCATAATTTTGTTAAAATAAAAGCACGAGTTGTAGAACCTGGCCATATGATGTTGCCTAATGATGCCGAATACACATGTAAATGAGTTTTCGAGATCCAAATTTTCTAAGTATGAAAAGGGCCATAACTTTGTTAAAATAAAAGCATGAGTTGTAGAATCTGGTTATATGATGCTGAATACATGGGTTAAGTTTCATTCTATTATGCAAAGTAGTTTTGGAGACACAAGCTTACATACAAAACTTTAACTGAATGCCGACGACCTTGCAGACGCAGACGACGATCAAGTGATGACAATAGCTCTTTTTTCTCTCGAAAATGTCCAGCTAAAAAGGCAGAATACGGCTTTTTCAGCAAAAAAGAGGGCCTCAACTCTAGTGTTACTCATCTGAGTTGGCTAATTTTCAAACTCATCCAAGCTTTCATTGATATAACAGCACTGACAAAGTTTGGTAAATATAAAATTAACAAGAGCTGTCGGAGAACAGCGCAGCTCGACTATTCGATTTTTCAGAGAATAATTGAATTGGATTTTATAGTCGCACCAACAGCTAAGGTCATATGGCGACTTTCCAGCTTCTACTGGTGGAGGAAGACCCCAGGTGCCCCTCCGGGCAATTTTCGTGCACAGGTGAGCACCTGGGTAGAACCACCGACGTTCCGCAAGCCAGCTGGATAGCTTCCTCACATAAAGACTCCTAGTTCAGAGAATAATAAATTATAGCTAGTATATACCATCAGAAAACAAGGCTAAAACAATGTGGGGGACGGGGCTTGTATAGAAACTCAGGCCGATATAAAATTATGTGTAAAATCTTATTATTTGTATCTGTTTAATCCAAAATTGCTGTCATTTTAAAAAAGAAATTTGTGGTCGAAAGGAAACACGGGTAGGGAGCTGATATCTGGCAATTTTTATTGTGGCCTCATTTCATTTTTTTTAGTGATATCTGAATTTAATCTAAATTGTTTTATATGTAAATGATTGCTTTCAAATTAAAAGATTAATATCCAAATAATACAGGGCCTTCCCCAGCCATTTATTGCATAGCGGCACCGCGATCCCTTAACTTCTGAAACAGACATGCCGCGATCAGTTGTTCATGCCGAGATCGTAAAATCCAATAGCGCGACGCCTTAAAATATCAAAGATTTCCTCCATTTACACAGTCTAAGTTCTGACATCCTTGGGGCTGGCGTGGCGCAGTCGGTAACGCGGCGGATTTGTAACCGGAGGCCCCGGGTTCAATCCTCCGTGGTGCCACTGAGTTCCGTCGGTGTGTTCTTGGGCAAGACACTTTACCTTAGCCTCGTCCGTCGGATGGGGACGTAAACCGGGAGGTCCCACGTATCGGTCTATCCTCCGAGCACGTTAAAGAACCATAGGAATCTATTCGATAATAAGAGTAGGGCAGGTTCCCGGATTCCTATGTATCCTTCCCCTCTCTCTGGGGCGGCTCTAAATAACCTATATTGTGTTGATGAGCCGTTAAACAACATTCAATTCAATTCAATTCTGACATCCTGTTGTATACAGCCTTGGACATTTACTGTGCCTCAGGTAATATCGATCGATAATTAGGTCAGTAGCTGCCAAACTGGACTACACTGGTTTACTGTGTACTTGCTGCAGGCACTTTTTGCAAGTGAATACACAAACAGACGATGCGTGTTGTTTGCACCCTTGCTTCTATAATTGGATTTATATTGGTGGTAATTGGTGGTAAAGTTGATTAACAATACCTTGAATTTTAGATTTGTTTGCCGTGTTGGATGATTCATTATGGCGGATAATTTGAATGAGTGACAGAAACTCAGACAATTTTTAATTGATTGTAATTAGAAATATAAGGATCAGCGAGTTCGATTTCTTGGAGGCAGTGGAGGTTTGCCACAGAGAGAAGATTCGATGCTCTTCACTATGAGCTAGTGCTAAATGAACGTAAATGTACTAAGAACTGTATTTTTTTTTGAACTTTGATTTAAATGATAAAATGTTGTTGTTTTTATTGATAAATAGGTGAAATAATTGAGCTGGTGTTGCTAAATGAACATAAATGTGTTAAGAACTGTAACGTACAGTTGAATTTTTTAAACTTTGATATAAATGATAAAATGGTGCTTTTTTTTAATTGATAAATAGGTGAAATAAATAAATAAAATCACATTAAAATGAAACTCTTAGTGTATTTTTATTTTTATTTCATTTCATATGATTTCATATGATGCCAAATATATGCCAAATGTCTTATTTTCATCGGTCAAAAAAAATTAATTTTGATGCGGGAGGGGGGATACCCACTTCCCGTGCCCTTCCCCCATTTCGTCATCAGCAAATTCCTGGCAGTTGCGCATCATTGATAAAACAAAACAACACAGACATACGTAAAAAATAAGTGATAATGGGATGCTTGGTTGAGGGGAGGAAGGTGGGGCAACATAGCTATATGTGTAAGAATTGACCAAAACAACACAGAAATATGTAAAAACAAAACAAAGTTTCGAGTGGGGTTTGTGGGGACAAGATAGCTATGTGTAAGAATTGACAAAAACAACACAGAAACATGTAAAAAATAAATCGAGTTTCGAGTGGGGGGGAGGGGACGGGGGGAGAGGCGGGGGAAGGGGGCAACATATATGTGTAAGAAGCTATGTGTAAGGATTTGACCAAAACAACACAGAAATATGTAAAAAAATTAAAATATCAAAGGACTGAAGGTCCTGAGAGTCGCCAAGATTGAACAGTGTCTGTCTTCTTGGTGAGGTTAAAGGTTATGTTAAATTTTACAGTTGTGGCGTATTAAAATGAAATGTTGATGCTTAGAACATGAGATTTTTTTTGTACTGAAAAATGCTTGGGACGGAATCATTTTTCCCAACCATGTCGGTTTTGGTTTTCCAGTGTATGTCAGTGCTCACAGGCAATTATTTTAAGAGACAGGCCCAGGGCTTGTTGCTTCTGAAAATGGACAGGCCCTGATTTAAAATGGAAAGGTTCAATGTTTTTTTCTTATTGGAAATTAGTCTTTATTCGCTTTTATACCACACATATGTTACATAATTATGTAGTAATGAAACTCAAAACCTCCTGACTATATTTTTCTTTTTGCTACCACTTTATGCTCCTAATCAGTGGACGTATTTACTACTTTGTTTCAAATAAGTTAGAATAGAATATTACATAGTAATTTATAACCGATGCAAAGGAGAGTACTACAGTCGATTCCGTTTAATCGCATATCGGTTAATTGCATATTTCGGTTAATTGCATAAAGTTTTGAAACACAAAACCATTCGTATTCTTTTGCATGTAAAAAAAACCGTATAATCGCATAGGTTTTTGTCACATTCCGGATAATTGCGTAACGAATATCTGGCTAATTGCATACTGAAAGTCAAATTTACCTGTATTTTGCAACTGTTAATTGATTGACGCGGTCACAGAGATAAGCCCGAGGCAAATTGATTGATAAAAGGTGCTAATTGGCTTGCCGTGAGAGTTTGCCATTTTGTGCGGTTTCTGTAAAGCTTCCACGCCATGACGATCACTCACCAATAAGCATACACGATTTAATAATAAGTTTGTACGCAATGTAAAGCAATGTGTTGTTAATTATTTACTGCTCTCAGTTTGCTAGTGTCGGTAGAGATGCATATGACATTGAGTAGCTCATAGAGGTTACTTAATAAATGAAAAATAAAATAAGCTTTTGTGTTATTATCACGGCTGTGTAATTCACACTACAAACAATAGCAAAGCGACGCAGGTTGAAAGAAAACAAATAAGCATAAATATTGCGTAAAATCTATCAAATAACGGTAAATACAAAATGGATATGCACAATAATAATCCTATCAAACATCTTACATAGAATTAACTCGCTTTTATGGTATTAACAGAACAGTAAAACGAAAGTAGAAACGTGCACCGCTACATGTAAAAAATGTTCAGTTTCGGTTATTCGAATACTCCGGTTAATCGCATATATTTTCTTGACAAATCAGCCATGCTAATAACCGAAATCGACTGTAGCACTTTTTGCCAAACGATAATAATCAGAGCCGACTTGGTGAAACTGGAGCCAAGTTTTTAATCAGGTTTTATTAGACTATCAGGACCTCCTGTGGCTATATTTTCCTTTTTGTCACCACTTTCTACAAGTTAAAGAATTAGGAGCCTAGACTAGAAAGCATTTAAAAGTAGGTTTCCAGGAACTCCTTACACCTTAAATAATGAATAGAAATATACTTTATATCTGTATCTATACATATATATATTTGTTTTCATGTATTTGTAAAGGACAGTTTTTCTTACCGTATTTTACCTTGTATAGTACGCAGTTTTTTTACTTCTTTTACGGTTTCCGAAAGGGGGGTGCGTACAATACAAGGAAACAATAAAACATCTTTTTTCTTGCATTTTATATGCAGAAAATTGATGTCGGAATGGAGAAAAACGCCAAAGAAAACATCAGGGACGAACAGACAGACATTTGTGAATGCCGATACTTTATTTTTCGTGATTTACTCGCTTTATACAAGTAATTTATTGACTTAATTCGACTTAGAAATGAATAAAGTTTATTATAAAGCTTGTTTTGGTATAAATGTTTGCATATTTGTTGTAGAATTTCAATAAATGAGTGAACGAAATTCGGCCCTTGTTTTGTTATTTATATCAGTGACTTGATATCACGTGATTTCCATGAATTAGACTGGTACACGTAGTATTGAACAATTCTATTCTCATATGTTAAATGCACCAGACAACACTTGCAGACAACAGTAAAAGCGATGATGGTGACATGAATAAAGTGTACATCTATTATAAAAAAAAATTGCATATTTGTTGCAGAATTTCAATAAAGGATGATCATGTTTGCCCTTTGTTTTGCTGTTATCCGCTAAATTGTTTATAATTTCACACGTTTTGCAAACACAGTACAGACACACTTTAAGCACGGGTAGAGTGGGTTATTCTATTTCTATAATCCTTTGAAGTTAACACAAGTAGCGACACCCTCTCTATTGATATTTTTGAGGATGGGTTAGTCTGATGTAACCGACAAATACGCAGTAAAATGTGTAGGTCTCTGACAGATAATGAAATGGACCACTCTCATTCAATAGCGACGACCTGTAACACCTAAATTAAAAATGGTTTCGCCTGGTTTGCCTCAGCTGATTACACATTTCTAGTTCTTTGTGTAGGTTCAGCAGGGTTTGAAACTAACGGGAACTAACAGGAGATTGATAGAAAATTGTTTTCAGATAGTTGTTGTACCGTATTATTCTGCTTTAATTATCGTGATGCAATTAGAGATAATTTTTTTTAATTTTTTAAGGTTTTATTTTCGTCGAATGGTTCATCTAGGAAAACTAATATTTTGATGCATATTATACACGGAAACAACTTTTTTACCCCAGTTTTGACCTCTGAGAAGCGGGGTGCGTACTATACACGGTCGCGTATTATACAAGGTAAAATACGGTATCTGATTATGTAAAAAAAATAAATAAAAAAAATATTCGAAATTATGTACCATCCGAACTACTATGACACTGCTGTTTTCACAAACATTCAATCGAAATACCAACAATTACGAACTTTTTTCATCCATTAATGTGTTTTGAATGCCAAAAATGGTATTTTTTATGAAAGAGGAAAAAAAACACAACCCTAATAGCAGGATAATGTAGTTTTATGTCAACAATTGTCGATCTCAAAGTTGTGACAAAATGTCTGCAAAGATTGCCGTGTGTCCCTTTAAACTATTTGATTGGTTTACCTTGGTAGTAGAGAACTGAGCACTTCTTGACAAATTCTTTACATCAACTTGTGTATTCATTTGTAGCAGATGCCATACTATTTCTCAAAGTACTAGACACAATAACTACAAAGTTTACGGACATTTAGTTCCCAATTTGTAATTTACGGACATTTAGTTCCCAATTTGTTATCTACTGTGCATTTCAGGGTATCCATGCGTCGAATATGAATCGAGATTTTTTTTTATTACTTACTTTATGTTTTCATTAGAACGAATGAAAATAAACGCTCCTGGATCTGTTTACAATCTTGCCGTAGCTATCCGTTTAGCTTCACAAAGCCCGAAATTCATTTTGCCACCTGTGTTTACATTGTAAAAAATCAATAAAATGGCCGTGTTTACTTTCACTATTCGTGGTCTGCACATGTCCGTTTTTAAGGTTGGGTCGTACCAAGTAAAACATAGGGTATGCAGCGTGTTGTTGTTGTTCAATTGTCAATTTACCGCTAATTGGAGCGTACCTCCAGCAATCGGTCGTACTTTTCTTTTGTTTTGGAATGAAGACCATTATTTCTAGCAAATAAAAGGTAAGTAAAATAAAATAATGCGTTTATATGTTGTTATTTACACCACTATTGGTAAAATGTATTGTTTCATAAAAATGTGACGTAATAGAAGAAATAATGCACGTGAAGTAGGTCACACATGTCATGAGCGGCACATCCGGGTAACTACGCTATTGATTCCATTCATGAAATATATATGCGACAGCGTGTATTATTGCGCATAGTATTTCAGTATACTGTATACAATGACAATTATTCATTTATTCACAATCGGTAGTTATATTATTCGGTATATATAACGTTCATGTCAGTCACCTTATGAAATTAAGTCATACTTGAGGCAGTCAAAGGAACTACATTCTCGAAGTGCATAAAGCTCCCAATCCGTTTTTTGGTGTATTAAAAAGGGGACTAGGGTTGGCGCAACATAGCTATGTGTAAGAATTGACCAAAACAACACAGAAATATGTAAAAAAAAAAAACGATTTGGGGGTGGGGGGTGGTGGGGGGAAAGAGGCGAGGGGTGGGGGGTGCAACATATATGTGTAAGAAGCTTTGTAAGAATTGACCAAAACAATACAGAAATATGTAAAAAAAAAAAAAAAAAAAAAAAAATATTCTAGTTTCGAATGGAGGTGAAGGGGGAGGGGAGGCGGTGAGGGAAGGGAAGGGTGGTCTGGGAGGGGGTAACATGTGTAAGAATTGACAAAAACAATACAGAAATATGTAAAAATAAATAAAAAATAGTTTAGAGTTGGTGGGGTGGGGGAGGTGGGGAGAGCCGTGGGGCAGGGGGGAGGGGGCAACATATACAGTCGAACCTCGATAGCTCGAACACCGGTGATTCGAATACCATCGGTAACTCGAACACATTTTCCGGTCCCGACACAACTCCTATATAAATCAACGTAATTTAACCTCGATAATTCGAATATTATTTCTCGAATACCCCGGCTCGCTCGAATACTTTTTACGGTCCAAAGATCCATTTTTGTGTGAATTTAAACCTCGCTTAATCGAAGGTGATGATCCGTTGCCAGGCGACGTCGGCCATATTAATTGTAATCGACGCGTTTGTATTTGTTTGTAGCAAGTTCAATCATAGTGCGAAAACAGATAAAGTTGGTTGTTAAAGGTGCGAACATTTATGATTGAAAAGCGATAATAGACAGATAAAATTTATGTTTAGTGAACTTCGTTTACTGTTAATTACGATAAATTAAACAGTTGATTTTCTAATTAAATAATGTACCGAAACCAGTCTTACATTGTTAGTTTTTCTTGTATTTTCAGTGTAACAATTACATGTTATATATCCGTTGAGGTTTAAACAAATATGCATGAACATAAAAAACAAACCAAGAACGATACATCACGTACACAAGTAACACTATTTCGGGTGGTACACAAATTCGGATAGATATTTTGGTTTTTACCATTACCTCGATGCCTCGAAGCCACCAATAGCTCAAACATATCCCTATGGTCCCGCTGACTTCGAGCTATCGAGGTTCGACTGTATGTGTAAGAAGCTATGTGTAAGAACTGACTAAAACAACACAGAAATATGTAAAAAATAAATAAAACAAGAAATCCGTGGATTCACATGTCTCGCCTAATGGGGGCTGGACTTAAAAATAAAAAGGTCAATGATGCTTAAATGGAAGTTTGTAAACATTTTAGTAATTAAAAACAATCGAGTTTTCCGTTTGCTGAGATGACATTTAAGTGCATTTGTTTAAAAACAAAATGCCATTCTATTAAAAACAAGAGGCCCATCAGGGCCTGTGGATGCTCTACTGGCTAAAACAGCTTTTATATCAAGGGTTGTCGACATAAAATTACCATCAGTAGTTTTTTTAAAACATTGCAAAAACAACAGGGATAGGAAGGCCTTATATCGCTCACCTGGTAATCATGGGCAATATGTCTGCTGTGCCTAGTCTGGCATGGGCATTTTTTAATTTGTCCCACTTTCTTCTATGAATGAAATTTCATAAAAATGAGTGGGGGGAAGGGTTTATATTAACATTCTAAACAAATATGGTAAAGATCAGATACAAAATGAAGTAACTACAGATTTAACAAAGGAAAATACAAAAATACAATATAGCATTTTTCAACAAATCAAGGGCCATAACCTGTCGTTACTAACTAGATCTAGCTGGTTTTCGAACTTGTCCAAAATTTCATTGATATAAAATGCTTTGCACAACTAGACATCTTACTGAGGCTTCCTGCCAAATTTTGTAGAAATCCAACAAACCGTTTAGGAGGATTAGCGCCGACAAGAAATTAAGTAAAAATATCAAAGTGCCATAACTCCGTCATTAATCAGCAAACTGGAACAAAAGCGCGATATGCACACTTAGACATCTTACCGATGCTCCCGGCCAAGTTTCGTCGAAATCCAACAAGGCATTTAGGAGGAGTAGCGCGGACAAGAAATTAAAAAAAAAATGTAAATGGGCTTTTACTCCATCAAAAATCAATGAACCGGGGAAAAAATGCAAAAGGCACAGCAATGCTTCCTGCTAACACTGCGTTAACACCAAAAAAATAATTAGAAAAATAATAATAATGAAATAAGAAAATTAGAAAAAAATAATAATAATCAACAAATTTAAAAAAAATATGTCAAGGGGCTGTAACTCCATCAAAAATCAATGAACCGGGAAAAAAATGCAATAGGCACAGCAATGCTTCCTGCTAACATGGCATTAACACCCAAAAAAAATAATATAATAATAATAATAATGAAATAAGAAAATTAAGAAAATTAAAAAAAATTAAAAAAAATATATTAATAATTCAAACAATAGAAATAATTCAAACAAAAAAAATAAAACATTTTTTTTAATTAAAACAAAAAATTACTAATAATAAAAAAAAAGGCAAAACATCTGGTAAAGTTTGGTAAATATCAGATGAAAAATGAAAGCCCTATCGTATTAACGAGGCTGAATATAGCATTTTTAACTAAATCAAGGGCCATAACTCCGCTGTTATTTATCCGATGTGCCTGATTTTCGAACTTGTGCGAGCTTTCATTGATATTAACAATCTGGTGTCAGTTTGGTAAAGATCGGTTGAAAAATGAAGGCCTTTGGCCAGTAGAGCTAAAAATCATCAGCTCCAAAAAGTAGGCCAAGGTCATACATGAAATCCAGGCATCCAAAAAAAAGATGCACTAACGAAGACACAACTACGTAAAATAGAATATGTTTTCTTCCAAAGATTAAGCTATAAATTAGGTTTAAAACATCTAGCGCATAATTCTAGTTCATGAGAAAGTGATGTAAATGTAACAATTAAAGTTATAATAATAATAATAATAATAATAAATTCTTTATTTAAAGAAGGTTAACACATTATGACATACTATCAAGATATACACATCATATTTTCAATGCGGCCTTCTGTACATGAATTATCTGCCCTTTGCTTGGATGGTGAAGGTCACATCCACATTTGCTTTGTCACGTTGCAATGTACCATTCAAGATACAACTATAAGCAAAGTTTGAAAGGTCTTAGTGCATACAGTTTGTGAAAAAGTGACCTAAATGCCAAAGTTGAAGGTAAAAATTATAAGGTTATCTGCCCTTGCTTGGAGGGTCAAGGTCACTTCCACATTTGCTTTGTGACGTTGCGATGTACCACTCAAGATACAACTATAAGCAAAGTTTTAAATGTCTAATGCATCCAGTTTGTGAAAAAGTGACCTAAATGCAAAAGTTGAACCTAAAAATTATTAAGTTATCTGCCCTTTGCTTGGAGGGTCAAGGTCACATCCACATTTGCTTTTGTAACGTTGCCATGTACCACCCAAGATACAACTATAAGCAAAGTTTGAAAGGTCTAGTGCATACAGTTTGTGAAAAAGTGACCTAAACGCAAAAGTTGAACCTAAAAATTAGTAAGTTATCTGCCCTTTGCTTAGAGGGTCAAGGTCATTTCCACATTTGCTTTGTCACGTTGCGATGTACCACCCATGATACAACTATAAGCAAAGTTTGAAAGGTCTAGTGCATACAGTTTGTGAGAAAATGACCTAAACGCAAAACTTGAATGTTGCCGCCTCCGCCGCCGCCGCCGGAAAAGCAACACCTATGTCTCTTTTTTTCTTCGAAAAGGCGAGACAAAAATCAGTTTCGAGTGCGGGGTGAGTGGGGGAGAGGCGGGGGGTTGAGGTGGAGGGGGCAACATATATGTGTAAGAAGCTATGTGTAAGAATTGACAACACAGAAATGTTAAAAAACAAGAGGTCAATGACCTTGAAGCTCTACTGATTGATTTTGATTTCAGGAAGTAGTCGCTACAGACTTGTTTTTTGAAAATCTATTTTTAACCGTGGCGGCAATCTTGAATTTCCGGCCGACCTGAAATTTTGCTAAGATCAATAAGACATTAAGAGCAACATTCCTGTGAAGTTTCATGAAAATCCATCCGGTAGTTTCAAACAAGTAGTCTCTACAAGTTTTCATTATATAACTCTATGTAAACAAAGCAGCCATGTTTAAGGTCAAATCAAAACGATTTTCGACAAGGACCAACATCATGTCATACTGATCATTTTAGAAAAAGTCCCATATCAATATCTCTTATTGTTTTGAAGAAGTAGTCGCTACAAACTTAAGTTATTTTAAATCTATTTTTAGCTGTGGCGGCCATCTTGAATTTCCGGCCGACCTGAAATTTTTCTAGGATCAACTAGACATCAAGAGCAACATTCCTGTGAAGTTTCATGAACATCCGTCAAGTAGTTTCAGAGGAGTAATCGCTACAAGTTTTTAGTATATAACTCTATGTAACCAAAGATGGCCACTGGCAGCCATGTTTAACGTCGAATCAAAATAATTTTCCACAAGGATCTACATCATGTCATGCTGATCATTTTAGAAAAAGTCCCATATCAATATCACTTATAGTTTTCAAGAAGTAGTCGCTACAAACTTATTTTTTAAAAATCTATTTTTAGCTGTGACGGCCATCTTGAATTTCCGGCCGACCTGAAATTTTGATAGGATCAATTAGACATCAAGAGCAACATTCCGGTAAAGTTTCACGACAATCCGCCAAGTAGTTTCAGAGGAGTAGTCGCTACAAGTTATACTATATAACTCTATGTAAACAAAGATGGCCGCTGGCAGCCATGTTTAACGTTGAATCAAAACGATTTTTGACTAGGATCAACATCATGTAATGCTGATCATTTTAGAAAAAGTCCCATATCAATATCACTTATAGTTTTCAAGAAGTAGTCGCTACAAACTTATTTTTAAAAAATCTATTTTTAGCTGCGACGGCCATCTTGAATTTCCGGCCGACCTGAAATTTTTCTAGGATCAATAAGACATCAAGAGCAACATTCCTGTAAAGTTTCATGACAATCCGCCAAGTAGTTTCAGAGAAGTAGTCGCTACAAGTTTTTACTATATAACTCTATGTAAACAAAGATGGCCGCTGGCAGCCATGTTTAACGTTGAATCAAAACGATTTTTGACTAGGATCAACATCATGTCATGCTGATCCTTTTAGAAAAAGTCCCATATCAATATCACTTATAGTTTTCAAGAAGAAGTCGCTACAAACTTGTATTTTAAATCTCTATTTTTAGCTTTGGCGGCCATCTTGGATTTCACATCAACATGAATTTTTGCTAGGATCAACTAGACTTTATGGGCAACATTTCTGTAAAGTTTCATGAATATCCATCCAGTAGTTTCAGCTGTGAAGTCGCTACAAATAAAAGTTTACGGACAGACAGACGGACAGACGGACGGACGGACAGACGGACAGACGGACGGACGACGGACTCCGCACCACGGCATAAGCTCTGCTGATCTCTGATCAGTAGAGCTAAAAATTGATCACCTGAGTACTGGCGCATTATCAAACTTCTTCGAAATCTTATGGTCATATAAAATCTGTGCAAGTTTGGTTAACAACATTGATATAAAGACACTGACAAAGTTTGGTAAATATCAAATACAAAATGAATGTGCTAGAGTGTAACACCTGGGGCTGGGCCAAATGTGACCCCAGGGCTACATGTAATATATGAGAGCTTTGTGGTTTCAGCGAAGAAGATTTTTTAAGATTTTCCCTATACAAGTCTATGTAAAACATGACCCCTGGGGCGGGGCCAAATGTGACCCAACAGTCACCATTTGAACAAACTTGGTAAATGACCATAAGAGTATAGTAAATGCAAAATATTAAACATATGGCTCTTGTAGTTCCAGAGAAGAAGACTTTAATGTGTTTCCTATATAAGTCTATGTAAAACTGTGACCCATGGGGCGGGGTCAAATTTGACCCCAGGATCACCATTTGAACAAACTTGTTAGAGGACCATAATCTTATAGTAAATGCAAAATATTAAACCTCTGGCTCTTGCAGTTTCAGAGAAGAATTTTTTCCCCTATATATATATATAATTCTATGTAAAACTGTGACCCCCGGGGCGCGCCAAATTTGACACCAGGGTCACCATTTGAACAAACTTGGTAGAGGACCATAAGCTTATAGCAAATGCAAAATATTAAACCTCTGGCTCTTGCAGTTTCAGAGAAGAAGATTTTTTAAGTTTTTCCCCATACAAGTCTATGTAAAACATGACCCCTGGGGCGGGGCCAAATGTGACCCGAAAGTCACCATTTGAACAAACTTGGTAAAGGACCATAAGAGTATAGTAAATGCAAAATATTAAACCTATGGCTTTTATAGTTCCAGAGAAGAAGACTTTAATGTGTTTCCTATATAAGATTACCTATGTAAAACTGTGACTCACGGGGCGGGGTCAAATTTGACCCCAGGGTCATCATTTGAACAAACTTGGTAGAGGACCATAATCTTATAGTAAATGCAAAATATTAAACCTCTGGCTCTTGCAGTTTCAGAGAAGATTTTTTTTCCCCTATATATATATATAAGTCTTTGTCAAACTGTGACCCCTGGGGCGAGCCAAATTTGACACCAGGGTCACCATTTGAACAAACTTGGTAGAGGACCATAAGCTTATAGCAAATGCAAAATATTAAACCTCTGGCTCTTGCAGTTTCAGACAAGAAGATTTTTTAAGTTTTTCCCTATACATGTCTATGTAAAACATGTGACCCTTGGGGCGGGGCCAAATGTGACCCCAAGGTCACCAGTTGAACAAACGTGGTAAAGGACCATAAACTTATAGTAAATGCAAAATATCAAACCTCTGGCTCCTGTAGTTTCCGAAAAGAAGATTTTTTGATTTTTTTCCCTATATAAATCTATGTAAAACTGTGACCCCAGGGTCACCATTTGAACAAACTTAGTAGAGGACCATAAGCTGATGCTACATGTAATACATGAGAGCTCTGTGCCTTGTGGTTTCAGAAAAGAAGATTTTTTAAAGTTTTTTCCTGTATGTTTATATAGAAAACATGCAAAATCTCAATATACAAACTTTGGACCCACAGGGCACAGCCATTTTTGACCCCGCGGACTTCCTTTGAATAAACTTGATAGTCTAGGCGTTGGCGATCATTTTAAAAGAAAAACTATTGAAATCTGTCCAGAAGAAGATTTTTAAGGTTTCGACCATATATGGTAATGGTGGCCACCCTGGATGTCGCGCTGACCTGATTTTAACAAATCTAAAAAGCATTCATCTAAGGATCACCCATGTGAAGTTTTTGGTCAAAATTAGCCAAGCGGTTTCTGAGGAGAAGTCGTTTGAAGAAAAGTTAACGACGACGACGGACAGACGACGGATGAAGCATGATCCCAATAGCTAAGGTGATCTAAAAAATAAATAAAAAGTGTGTAGGGGGATGGAGGGGTGGAGGGAGTGGGGGTGTGGGGTGGAGGAGGGAGCCCATGCCCCAATAAGGGTGAAGTATGAATAAGATGCATAATGCTATAACAGTGATTTTTTTACCTTTTTTTAAAGGTACCTCTACCTTTTCAATTGGGAAAATTTAGAGTCATTTTTACTTAATTGGGAAAATTTCTAAATTCAATAATCAGTATGGTCTATATAAAAAAACAAAAAACTTTGAAGGTTTTATTGCTCAGAACATGTTTTTACTACTGTAATTTAATCATTTAACAAGAGGGTCAAGATGGTCCTAAATCGATCACCTTATGACTGGCACATTATCGAACTTCTTCGAAATGTTATGGTCATATACAATCTGTGCAAGTTTGGTTAAGATTGTTCAAGAAATGTGGCCTCTGTTGTGTTAATAACATTGATATAAAGACACTGACAAAGTTTGGTAAAGATCAAATACCAAATGAAGGTGCTTGAGTGTAACACCTAGGGCAGGGACAAATTGACCCCAGGGCTACATGTAATATATGAGAGCTGTGTGCCTTGTGGTTTCAGAGAAGATTTTTTAAGTTTTTCCTTTTACAAGTCTATGTAAAACATGTGACCCCTTTGGCAGGGCAAACGTTGAACAAACGTGGTAAAGGACCTTAAGAGTATAGTAAATGCAAAATATTAAACCTCTGGTTCTTGTAGTTTCAGAAAAGAAGACTTTAATGTTTTTCCTATTGAAGTCTATGTAAAACTGTGACCCCAAGGGCAGGGCCAAATTTGACCCCAGGGTCACCATTTGAATAAACTTGGTAGAAGACCATAATCTTATAGTAAATGCAAAATATTAAACCTCTGGCTCTTGTAGTTACAGAGAAGATTTGTTTTAAAAATAAATCCTATATAAGTCTATGTAAAACCGTGATCCCTGGGGCGGGGCCAAATTTGACACCAGGGTCACCATTTGAACAAACTTGGTAGAGGACCATAAGCTTATAGCAAATGCAAAATATTAAACCTCTGGCTCTGGCAGTACCAGAGAAGAAGATTTTTTTAAAGTTTTTCCCTATACAAGCCTATGTAAAACTGTGACCCCCGGGGCAGGGCCAAATGTGACCCCAGGGACATCATTTGAACAAACTTGGTAAAGGACCATAATCTTATAGTAAATGCAAAATATTAAACCTCTGGCTCTTGCAGTTACAGAGAAGATTTGTTTTACAAATAAATCCTATATAAGTCTATGTAAAACCGTGACCCCTGGGGCGGGGCCAAATTTGACACCAGGGTCACCATTTGAACAAACTTGGTAGAGGACCATAAGCTTATAGCAAATGCAAAATATTAAACCTCTGGCTCTGGCAGTTCCAGAGAAGAAGATGTTTTTAAAGTTTTTCCCTATACAAGCCTATGTAAAACTGTGACCCACGGGGCAGGGCCAAATGTGACCCCAGGGACATCATTTGAACAAACTTGGTAAAGGACCATAATCTTATAGTAAATGCAAAATATTAAACCTCTGGCTCTTGTAGTTACAGAGAAGATTTGTTTTACAAATAAATCCTATATAAGTCTATGTAAAACCGTGACCCCTGGGGCGGGGCCAAATTTGACACCAGGGTCACCATTTGAACAAAAATTTGATATGAAATAGACACATTTTAAGGGCTATCATAATTTGGGTTCCATGGGAGCCCATGGGTTACAGGAACCAAAATTGCTTATGCAGCCCTTAAGATAATGCTATAAGGAAGCCCATGGCCAGATTTGGTTGTGCTAGGATAAGAAATGTAAGAGATATAGACTTGTAAACACAGGTTACACACAAACCTTTATTTACATAAGGTCTCTTATTCTTCGAATAATCAAGCTAAAAATGAAAACCATATTCCGTAAACAAGAGAAAAGTTAACAGACGGACGATGGACAACTCACCATCATATAAGCTCCGCTGGTCACAGGCCAGTACAGCTAAAAACATTTCAAAGTGACCTTTTTCATTATTAAAGGTTATAACCGTTATGTCCTAATGAATAATGGGAAATGTTGTCAGAAATTACTGTACTTAGATTGAATAGGAGATTGGCAGTCCCTAACTGTTAACTGTTAAATATTCGTAAACATTTAATAGTACCTTGTTGGTTTTTGGATCTCGTAGAATGTCAATGCCTCTCACTTTACTCTGGAAGATAAGTTCCTTCTTTGGAGATGGATGGCTCGTTTTGGAGCGTTCAGCCAAGGAAAGTACAGGGGTACATCTGAAATAAAATAAAAAAATCAATTACTGGCAACCTTATCAGCTTAAATGAGATATATTTGTATTTATAACAAGAGCTCTGGGGAAGAGTTGTTAGGGGTAGGTCATGGTAACACCAAAGGAAATGATTTACCATAAGGAGAACACAGGCTGGAAGCAAACAGTAACAACATGTCCAAATGGGCCTGATGCCCTCTCCTGCCTCACCCGATAGCTATGGGGTGCGTTCAGGATTCTCCCATTGGTTACCGAAACCTCACTCAGTAACCATCGGTCACCATCGTTAGCTGTTGGTTCGACTCTACACCTGAGGTAGTATCTGTGGCCTCGTTGTTACCAAATGTTACTATCGGTATTCAAGTAAACATGGTACATTTAGTATATACCATTCAGGGTTCTCCCATTGGCAACCATGTCGGTTAACTTCGGGTTACCAATGGGAGAACCCTGAATGGTATATACTAAATGTACCATGCTTACTTTCAATATGTACTCATCATGACAACATCGACATGACCATACTAAAATATACAGGTCAAGGTCACACTGAAGATCATTATATGGGTTAAATACTCATTTTTTTCTTCACGAAAACTTAACATTGACTATAACTCTCATTTCTTGATATTTCTTCATGAAACTTTCAATATATATCCCAGGCGAAGTGGAGACCATGGTTTACCATGGTCACCATGGTTTTTGATTGCCAACCATGAACTACCATGGTGGACCATCAAATACCATGGTTTTATCCATCTGTGACCATGGTCTTATCTGATAATGATGGTAAACTACGGTTGACCATGGTGTTGACTATGGTTGACCATGGTAGAGATTTGGAGACCATGGTTGACCATGGTCTTTAACCATGGTCATATAAATATATAAAGAATTAAACTGAGCGAAAATGTGACAATCACTGACTTAGAAAACAAACTGTACTCTAGATATTTGGCAACTCTTCATAAAACAAATTTCAGTGAACTTTTGATAAAGTTTTAGTGAATATATTTATATTTGAACTTTTTTTTAAACAGAGAATTAACATTTTTTTGCAATTTCTCTTTAGATTTCAATAAAAGTGCATAAAAAGAACAAAGATGTTGTAAAACTATTGAATAAGAAATTAGATTAAGGAATTGTGCAGATGTTTCTGTTGAAATCATAGACATGTGGAATAAGTGATATTTGAATGATATTTATTCACATCCAAGTCAAAGAGTGGCATAATTGACCTAAGGTCAAGCACTGGCAGATTGTAATGTTTATTAGGGCTGCAAGAACCAGGTAAATACTGCTAGATGGGTGTTATAAGATAACTGATTTTACATTTGGTTATTTAAGGAAATGGATAAAGTTGCATTGTGGAAGAAAATTTTGCTCAGTTTGAAATTTAAATAGTGTACATTTAACTTAATTAATTCTGTGTTTCCCCACAAAATGTTTGATTTAATGTATATATCTGGTCTATATTGTCAAACACTGAATTAAAAGGTTATAGTTACAAGTGAAACCTAACACAACATGGAATAATTGACAAGTGAGGTAAGAAGTTTCAATTGTCTACATGTAGAAATGAAATAATGCTAATTTGACACTGTAAGCTCATATTAGAAAATGCTGAACCTAACTGCATAACATGCCAAAAGTGTATTTAATGTGAGCTGGTTTATTTGAGTTAGTTACCTAATTGATTTTGCTTAATTCATTTAATACTTATTAATGAAGTCCATGACGTTTAAATGATGCATTAAGAAATTATCTTGCTGAAATTGTGCACAATTATTTTACTGATATTATTGTTGAAATAAAATGAAAATGTCTATATCCAATATGTATAGTATGTGTAGTAAATGGATGAAAAAGTCTATGTGTAAATGTATGATTATGTCAAGTGGTTGTTTTTGATATGTCATGGTGTTTGACCACGGTAGTCCATGGTCTCTCACCGTAGTCCATGGTCTCTCACCATGGTCTACCAGTTGACCACGGTAGTCCATGGTCTCTCACCGTAGTCCATGGTCTCTCACCATGGTCTACCAGAGACCATGGTTGAACATGGTCAGAGACCATGAACTACCATGGTCAGATACCATAGTCTACCATAGTAGTTCATGGCTGACCATGGTATTTCATGGGGTATCATTGTATGGGTTCTGACTACCATGGTCATGGACCATCAAGTGCCATTTACAAAAACATGGTCTACCATGGTCTCCTGAGTTCATGAACTACTATGGTAGTTCATGGTTTTAAACCAATTGTTTCCCCTGGGATACTTATCATGACAACATTGACATGACCATACTAAATTATAAAGGTCAAGGTCACACTGAAGGTCATTATATGGGTTAAATACACATTTTATTCTTCACGAAAACTTACTCAGGCCAGTTTGTCAAGGTCACATATCTAGGTCCAAAAAACCTTGTTATACTGACAAAGCGCTGACAGGCGACACAAGTGTTCCACAGAACACGCATCTAGTATTTTATCTACAAGGAAACTTTTTTCAATTACATTTTTAATTTCTCTTTTGATAAAACCAGATTAAACTATTCATGCAAGAACGAAATTGAACAGTTCTTTTGATTTCATTTTTTTAATCATGCATTGAGCTGTATGGAAAGGTTGTTGAGTGGTGTGGTTAAATCAATTCAATAATTTTATTGTAGTAAATGTTTGACAAAAGAAACAAAGACTGGGGACTTTTCTGTATTTGTTAATAAAAACATACAGGTGCTTAATTATGTATGCGCCATCATAATTTCACATGTTAGGCCAAAAGGAACAAGAAGCCCAAGAGGGCCTGTATCGCTCTACTGGCTGTTTGGAGATTGTGGTTGGATGTGGAGGTTGGATAGGAATTTAGTTGTTGTAGCAATTATGACAAAAACCTTTGCCATTCACTGATCAAAATGGCAGTCGAACATATTAATTCTGCAAGTTGTACCCATGTAGAGGGGCCCCTCACAGGAGGACAAAAAACGTTTTAAAAATGTTGTGCCTTGAATCCCTAAATGACCACACCAAATTAGATTCAAATGCTTACCTGATTACCCTATATGGGGCGCCAGAGGATGGAGCCAAAATACGAAAACTTATTGCACTACACATTCTTAACTAAGAAATGAACCAAAAATGAACTTCAAATCTTTAAAGGTATAGAAGGAATGTCAGAAGCCCGAAACGTAAGTTCCCAAAGTTTTACCCCTGTAGAGGGACCCCTTTATGTAGGAGGTCAAAACCCGTTGTATATATGCTGTGCCTCGAGTCCCTAAATGACCATACCAAACTAGAATCGTAACCATGCATTCGTACAAAATTTCACATTTTTATTTAGCCTCCGTACAGGTAACATCGATAAATATACGGCTACAGAATATATGTGATAAAAAAATAGTTGCCGGGAACGGGATTTGAACCACAACCTTGCACTTGTAAGATTTGAAAGATGTATGCTGAACCTCTAGACCACTGCTATTTATTGGTATTTTGTAGCATTTTTAACACTAAATAGACATTACGTAATAACAAGAGCGCGCACACAACTCATCAAGCGCTAAATAACAAGTCGAGATATGGTTGATTTGAGGCGAAGTATCAGTTTCATATTGATAAGATACAGTATTACACCAGGCAATGTTAATTTACACGTGCGACAATATGGACTGCATATTTATTGATCCATCATTAGTTGCGTTCAAATATGTTACGTTATTTTGCCTCATAATATATGGTTAGTAAGTATACTTTTTTCTCAAGTAGCAGGGTTTGATATTAACAGTTGTCCCCTTGTCCTGTGCCATGGAGATTCTACTGGGGACAAGTTAATTATCCCAGGTGACCTGTCCTACGGACAACTAAATTTATAACAAGAAATGAATTTAACATCTTTAAAACTTGTGACTGAAAAAATGTCAAAACATTGGTGAGCACATTGTAAATGACAAATAAAAACCATTTTGTTTTCATTGGTGGAATGCAACTGAGGGAATGTAATGTCACTTTCATGACTGATCTTGTTTTTTGTATTACTTTTACATGAAGTGTGGGGACAAGTAAATTTGACTGGGGACAAGTAAATTGTGTGTTACTTGTCCTATGGACAAGTTGCTGAAAAAGTTAATATCAAACCCTGAGTAGCGTTGTAGTTCAGTGGATAGAGCACAGGACTTGAAATCAGAAGGTCGTGTGTTCGAGCCCCGAAAGAAGCTAACTTTTTTTTTGTAAAAATTACTGTTACCTGTGTATAGGTACGATGTGCACTGGTTGATGTATATACAGTAAATGATTTCCTTCGCTATATTTGCTCGCTTAAATACCCGATTTCGACATGAGCTGGTGAACATGAAGTTACAAATGAAGACACGCCTACAAAGAAGAAATTGATTGATATAGGGACTCTGTAGCATTAAAGAAGAAATACACCAAACATCTCAAAGGGTATAGAAGGAGTTAGCATCACAAGGCCAAAACTCTGCAAATTACAGCAAGCTCCCCGAATTGTACCCCTGCAGAGAGGGCCCTTTATGCAGGAGGACAAACCCGTTTTTTTGTATATGTTGTGCCTCAAGTCCCAAAATAACCATTAGAATCAAATCCATTCACATTTGAACAAGATATTCATTTTTTATGACTTTTAACTAGATTAACACCAAGGGGATCTAGTGGACGGTGACAAAATTCGAGACCTTGCTGCACTCCCTTGGGTCATGCAAAAATGATATAATAAAATAAAAATAAAAAGTTAGCCCCCAGTTGGAATTGAACTCATGACCAAGTTCCCAATATAGTATATTGAATATTTATTGGCTATATGGAGTCTGTGGTCGGGGAATATTAATTGTTGTGGCCCATATGACAAAACCCTTTGACCTGCATTGAGCAAAATGATAGTCAAACATAAATTACTGCAAGTCCCCCAATTACCCATGTAGTGTGGCCCCTTTATGCTGGAGTAACAAAACCCTTTTTATAAATGCATTCGAATTAGGACTAGATAGTAAATTTGTTGTGTTTTTTCACCCGATTACCCCCTAGGGGGCCCCAGCAGACAGGACCAAAATAAGAAAACTTATTGCGCATCTACACATCCTTAAATAAGGAACACACCACACATGAAATCTCAAAGGGTATGGAGGGAGTTAGCATCACAAGGCGGTTACTCTATATAATAAATTACTACAAGTTCCGCATTGTCGGTACCCACGTTAGAGTGCATTCCGTTACTCTCCATTCCTGAATGGAGTGATAACGTAATAAGTCACACGTGGGTTCAGACAATGCACCCCTGTAGAGGGGCCTCTTTATGCAGGCGGTCATTTTATATAATTATGCTGTGCCTCGAGTCCCCACTGGTGAAAGAGCCATAAATTCGCCAAAAATCCTTTAACTGGAACACCACTACAATGATATACGCAACCTGGCTGAGGAGAACTAGTCCGGACAAAGTTTGTGTATTAAAACCTTTAAAGAACCACAACTCCAATAAATATCATTCAACCAGAACACAACAACTATATGCACAACAAGGCTTGGTAGAACAGGGAAACTAGTCGCGACAAAGTTTATGTATTAAAACCTTTAAAGGGCCATAACTCCAAAACAAGAAGCCCAAGAGGGCCTGTATCGCTCTACTGGCTATATGGAGTGTTTGATGGGGAATACAACAACAATATGCGCAACTAGGCTTGGTACTGATCATTCCTGCCAATTTTCACTGAAATCCAGCCACGGATTCTAGAACAAGAGGTCAAGGACCTTGAAGCTCTACTGATAGGTTTTGATAGCTAGAAGAGCAACATTCCTGTGAAGCTTCATGAAAATCTATCAAGTAGTTTCAGAGGAGTAGTCACTACAGGTTTTACCATATAACTCTATGTAAACAAAGATGGCCTCTAACAGCCATGTTTAACGTTGAAACAAAATGGTTTTTCGACAATGACCAACATCATGGCATGCTGATTGTTTTAGAAAAAGTCCCATATCAATATCCCTTACAGTTTTCAAGAGGTAGTCACTACAAACTTGTTTTTTTTAAAATCTATTTTTAGCTTTGGCGCCTATCTTAGATTTCACATCAACGGCTTGGGGGTTTCACATTGCAGAAAACTGTATGGGTGCAATCGGCTTTTTCACGAAAGATTCTGGAATTGAAGTTATTCTGGCGGAGAGAAAAATTTGTGGCTGAAATGGGGAGCTTTCAAAAAAACGGTTGGTAGACGGAAGGAACTGCTGAAAGTTTGTCTGAGCTTACAGATAAACTGGACACTATGTGTTCACGTTTTGGTGAACATGACAAAGCAACGCTTCTCACTGACGCTTCTAAATGGTGTAAAAGTGTCACTGCGATCTCTTAAAGAGTACTTGGATGAGTTTGAGAATTTGCTAGAGCCAACGGCCAAGTTCTGGTTTATGTACATAGAAATGACACACATTCTCAAAAGATACATCCATGCTGAACGTTGTTCCTCTTGGGAGGACCATTTAGCTGAGGTGCGGAACATGATTTTTTACATAGTGTCTGCGGGTCACAGTAAGTATGCCACCTGCTTACCTTTGTACTTACATGACATGAAAGATCTTGCTGTCAGCGCTCCTGATATATACAAGCAATTTTGTCATGGTAATTTCAGCATACACCGTAATCCTGGCACATTCAATGGTATATGGAGCGACCTTGCTCTTGAGCAAACATAAAATAAAGACGGCAAAACATCATTGCTAAAAGGTATTCCACAAAACCCTGCCACACGCAAGAAGTACGTGAAAATGTTCCATTCTTAACAGTGGTGTCTGAAAATGTTGAAGGTATGGCTCACTTTGCTCAAGGGAAATCTGCTGATCATGACAATTCAGACACTTTGACCACAGCTACCGAAATAGAAGTCACGACAATATTGAACACAATCAGAGAGAAAATGACGGATCCGTTCTCTATGAACCATATACAGCTTGTAAATATTGCTAATGGAGAGAAGGCTTCCTCCAGCGACGTTTTTCTGGTGAAAGAAAAGGGATTCGTGTCAATACGATATGCTGAGGAAAACAGGTATACAAAAATCAATTTCCCAAAATTGTGACGTTTGCAACTTAGAAGAAGCAAAAGTAGGGTTCAAATAAACAGATTACGAAAGTAAACCAAGATGAGAGCAGCGTTATGTGAGCTCAATGTTTTATTCAAGGAGGTGGAGACGAAGTTAAGCTGAAAGCCTTCAGTCATTAATGGACAGAATACCCTACGTACCCTTTTCGAGCCAGACCCGCGCGTTCCTCAGGGATATGCAACGTGGAAAGGAAACAAAGCAGACTACATTCTTGCATTGTACAAGCACATTGGAAACAAGTTCCAAAATTACGCATCTCTACCAGCGTCCAACTTACCAACGGCATACAGTCAAACCTGGATTAAGAGACCGCTCAGGGGAAAGACCAAAAGTGGTCTCTTAATACAGATGATCTCTTAAAACAGGGTCTAACATTGTTCGATTTTTTATGAAATTTTAAGAGAAATACATGTACATGTATTAAAATGAATGCTTTATATTGTAGGTATCTTGTATTATTTCATATATATGGGGTATCTTGTAAAGGAATAATAAACACTTGTGCAACTAAGACAACTTTAATTTATGTTTTTAATCTAAGTGTATATGAAATATAAACATGTGAAATAGATCATGAAATAGATAATCAAACACAAAACAAACAATTATTAGCATAATCACTAGTAGCCAGCATTTCACAGTTTGATCATAAAGAGTGTTTCACACAACACAGATAAAAGCACAGATAATAGCAATAGACTGTTTAAAGCATTTTATGCCATTGTATTTTCAGAAAAAGAATCTCTTTTGAAGAATGTGTTTACATGATTTTAATTATCTCTAACACCTTTCATTAATTACCTTATACTGTCCACACTGAAGTGCATATACTCCTTCAGTTTGTCTAAGCAAAGTCGAGCCTCGCTGAAACACACTTGATCACTAGAAATTTCCTCCGCATCATCATCACAGTCATCCTCATTCTCATCATCATCCTCACAAGCGTTTATCTCTGTCAAGAGGTCACCAGCAGGCTTATTCCAGTTAATCTGATCTGTGTTGCATGTAGCAACATTGCAGTCCAATGATACAATATCTGCGAATTCACACCCGAACAGATTCTTGGACAATCTTAGAACCGCCAAGGGCACTTCATCATCCTCATCATCATCCTCACATTCACTGTCCTCCACAATTGCATGTGGCACAATGACAGTATCCCTAAATCCAGCCTACAAAAAACACTTCTGGATTGTATCGGCCTGAACCTACTTCCATGAGTGATT